>CM060874.1:3157140-3443140 GCA_030737845.1 Acorus calamus
ATCATCTCCCTCTTGGTTGGGCGCTTCCTCCACTACCTTGGCAAGGTCAATCCCTACTCATCACATACACTTCCTCTTTTCAGTTTCTTGTGAATCACAGTGTTTATGCGTTTCCTTATGGTTCATTTTCAGATTCAATCAGTCAATAATGAAAACTATCTGTCATTCTCATACCATTGTTGTTGTTTTTCTATTGCAGTTGTTGAGACGGAGAAAGCAGGAATCACTTTTTGAAGCTTTACAGAAGCTTAAAGAAGGTTCACCCCTGACCGTGTTTACTATTTATTATATAAACTATCTACACTCCTGTTATTGTTCAATGGGTGGCTAATTGCAAATGATTTTTGTTGGGTTGTTATTTATAAAAATAATGTTTCAAAATGATGATTTATAAAGATTTGAGCTTAAAAGATCGCCTGAGAGTCGAGTAACCATGAGGATACCTAAGGTGAAATGGCAACCCGGGGAATGCGGCATATGATGGGACCCATACTGGATGAACCGGCAGAGGAGGACAATTATTAATTTCCCATATCTGCCATCCAGGATATATATATTTTTTCCTTCTCTAAAAGGTGTCTAAATGATTTAAAAGTCTTGCATCGGAATTTTTTTGTTTTTTGTTTAGGAAATGGTAGACTGTTTATAACTTTTCATAAAAGAGAATTACAAAAGACCGAACTGATAAGGGAGTGGGGGGTAGGAAGAGAGGGGGTAGAAAGTGAGATGGGGGGGGGGGGGGGGGGGGGGGGGGGGGGGGGGTTGGCAAGTGACGTGCAAAACACCACTCATCCCGCTTCCCAAATCATAAGATAGAAACAAAAGGACCAAGAAAAAGATCTCCCAGGGAGACACACCCGAAGTAGGGAAGATCCCCCCCCACCACCGAGTCTCTCACTCGTAGAAGCTGAAGGACTGACTCCCATAAATTTTCCATGTAGAAGTGCTGGTCCTGGAAAATTAAGTTTTTTTATCTTATCAAAAGACAAGTAATTCTGGCGCATGACACACGCAGGTGTCTTAAATATGAAGCAATTGAATTTGATTTTTTGATCTCGTTGGGTCCTATGAGATGGTCTCTACTCTCTCAATCACTTTTGTTCCTCGAAGTCTCTGTTCCATTCAAAGTGTGCATACTTTTAACGGGCTTTATTGTAGTGACTAAGATCTCCATGCAATTTCCATGGCCCTCATGAGATCATGGATTATTTGTCTACTTGTGTCTGAATTTATGTCGTGGCAGAGATGGTTAAAAAAAATGATTATATGTACCTCAGTGTTGGAAGAAAATCTATGCCTTCCCTTCACCCAACTACCATACGCAGTTCCACTGACATGGTAGGATCTTGAGAAAATGCATTTGCCATTACAATTCCCTTGGCAAGATTTTTCACCTTTGGGTTGTAACTATGTTCATTTCTCTAAATATTTGGATTGCAACTTCTTGATGAAAATCGCCCAGCAATATCAAATATATAAGACTGTACAATTTCATTGATGCTTATGGTTTATAAATCTAAGAATATGATCAACGATGCCAAGAAATGAAATACCTTTGGAATTCTGTGAGCCATTATTGTGCATCTCATCTGCTTATAAAAGTCACCAGTGACTTCCATGATTTGTCATCTACTGTACCTCTGTAAAGGCTTGCCTTGAAATTTTTGTCTGCCTTGTTTACAAAGGTTTTACTTCCTAGTTAGGTCCAATGTCGTGCTTCTTGCTCTACCAGCAAACGGAGGCAGAAAACTGAGTAAATTGTCTATATAACTCAGCGGTAGAGTGTCAACTTGACGTGGTGGAAGTCAAAAAATGGAATGGCTGGCCATTTTTCTTTTTAGTATTCTTGATGAGAATAATAATGTGGGACTTAACACAAGGATTGAATTTTTTGATGCAGAATTGATGATTCTTGGATTTATCTCCCTCCTGCTATGTCTTTCAGAATCTGATCAGCCACATTTGCATCCCTGAAAGTATGACCTTGCACATGCTTCCATGCAAGTTGCCAGGAAAAGAAGTCCATTCTCACAAATCCTTCTCCTTAGGGGATACAAGGACTAGGCGAAAGCTTCTGTCTGTAGGAGCTAATAGTGGTTATTGCAAGCAGGTACATTTGACTCAAAATCAGGTTCCCTTGATTGTTTTTCTGTTTTTTTCCCTCAATTACGGGGCAGAAGCCATCTCTCCTACAAAATCTCAAAGTCAAATTATTCTACATGATATTTCTCATGATAATTAATCCAAGTTGATCATCACAAATTTTGAGTAAGGTATAAGAGTGGAGGAAGGGAAAATTAGTAAGACTGTGAACTCATGTTGAGTAATTAATATATTTTTTAAAACCATTTAGCCATGATACCAAATTTTTGAAGCTGAATCTCTTATATACCAATCCCATATTACCTTCAAGTCGTGAACCGGGAAAATGCTCATTTCATCTCATCACGGAAGCCTCTTCAGCACACTAGCCAATTATTCTTACTCTTAAAATCAGATAAACACACCTGTCCACATCCCCGCTTGAGTTGATATACTGTAATGCTGTGCAAATCTCTATATGATCATTATAATCAATTCACTGATGGAAATATCACTTTGGTCCTCTACAATCACCATGTTGAAGGAGAATGTCAAAACTACAATTTCACCCCGACTTTGTTATGCAACTCGACAAACATTGTTATGGTAAATAAACTTTAGATACAGTCTAGTCAAATTTTGTGCAGTTTCTTTTTTTTGTTGGTGACGAGGAACCCCAACGTTGGTTGGGAAACCCCTAGTGCACAAAATCACTCACAAACCATGTGCATCGGACAAGTCTAGAGTGATTTGAACTCGAGACATGTTGGGAGCAACCTCATGGCTCTAGACGATGCATTTTCTTGTTTGATTTAATATGAATGAGTACAAAAAAAAAATCATGATAAGCCATTATGCTCAGATTCAACAGTTGAACTTAGATTTCAGATAGTTCCACTGAACTGCAAGTACTTCAAATATTAAGTACAAACAGAATTCCAGTTGCTATTTGTTTGGAAGTGCATCAAGCGTTGGAGATTTAGAATGGTCTTTTAGATCACCCACATTTATCATCTAAATTTAGCTATCAGAATAAGAAATGCTGATGTCATTTATGACATACAACTTAAAAGTAACTAAATGATATTGAAGACATGGAATTATTGACTTGCAAATGCTAGTTTATTGATAATTTATTCTCCAAGATATTGGCTCACATATCTAATATGGTTTAGAGAATTTATATTTTGTCCCCATTCCATTCCCCCTCTTCACACAGCGATCTTGTCCTTTCTGTTTGCAGGGCAAGGTTCCCCTGTTGTCTCGTGAAGCATTACATCATTTGCACATATTTATCTTTGTATTGGCTGTTGTCCATGTCATCTTTTGTGCCACTACCATGCTTCTAGCAGGGGCTCAGGTAACTCATGTTCTTCTTTTATCATCATGCAAGAACATGCCTTTATGATTTCGAGTATACTATTTTTTTTCTTTAGATAAGGAAATGGAAACATTGGGAGGAATCAATCAGGACAAATTTAAGAGGTAGTTACGTTTTCATCTTTGTCAATTTGTATTTAGTTCTTTAAGAAAAGAAATGCAGTTAACATCTTTTTGCTATTGTTGCAGCTCCAGTAAAGGAAGATGCCACTCCTGCTCATCAACATCTCCAATTTGCTAACGAGCATGCTGGGGGGTTTTCGATAAAGTCAATGGTTGTAAGTTGTCTGGTAAGTCCAGAATTTTAATATTGACTTGCTCTGTGAAATTTTTAAAAACTTTGTCGATCACTTCCAATACCATGCATGTTGATGAAAGGTGCACTGGCGTTTATATTGCATGTGAGAGTGTTCGTAGTTCGCATATGGAATAATACATGTGCAGATTTTGCTCAGTAGCCATTTCTCCGTGAATATTGTCCCTAATTACCTAGATTGTAAGTGCCATTTTCTTAAACGGAAAGGCATGTAGCATGGCCACATCAACATAGGTTTGTTGAAATAGCTCAACATTTAACCTTCCACAATAGTTGTGCATCAGTCATCCTATTTAAGGCTTTTAAGCATAATGCAATATTGATAAATCAATTGTTTGGATATGTTCCAGTTTGATTGTAAAATTTGGCAAATCCTTTTTGCATTTTATTCTTAGATTAGTCTATTTTCCCTGTAGCAAATGCATATCTACAGTTCCACATGCACAGTGTTGGATTCCAAATAGCTATTTCAGTCAATGATATTCCCTTTTTTGGTAGCAGATGTCATTCTTGAAACAGTTTTATGCCTCTCTCACAAAGTCAGATTACACTGCTCTGCGATCAGGATTTATTACAGTGAGGTTTTGCTAACTGGAACCAAAATAGTTTTTTCACCCTTACTGTTTCTCTTTTGTGGCTGCACACGCCATATCTACTAAGATTTGTTTCTTAGACTCATTGCAGAGGAAACCCAAATTTTGATTTTCACAATTATATGATGAAGGTGCTTGAATCCGATTTTAAGCAAGTTGTTGGCATTAGGTAGGTTGAGATTTATGGCTCATTTTTTTTTCTTCATATTTTCCTGTTAGTTGGTCCTATTTCCGATGAGTTCTGTTCTACTATGTAACTATTTTCGTCAAATGCAGCTGGTACCTTTGGCTCTTTGTTGTCACCTTCATGTTGTTAAATATTCATGGTACGTTTAATGTTGAACAGAATGCTGCCGATGCATGCATTGGCACATCTTTAGATTGACAGCTTCTATTGATGACTTGTAGATTGATATGTACTTTTGGGTTTCTGATGCAGGCTGGCATTCGTTTTTCTGGTTGTCATTTCTGCCTTTGGTTGTAAGTGTTAGCTGCTATATCATTGCATCCGGTTGTTAAAAGGATTCGTCTACTGGCCTTTTCGAAGGTTTGCACAATTTGGCGAGATCTGATCCAATCAGTGTTGGATACATTGGTCCTTGTCAGTACCCAATGAGGGTCTAACAAGTATTCAAAATTGTTTCCAAACCTCACTTTAAACATGTGAGTTGAGTTGGCACTTGTCAATCCCTCATTGGGTACTGACAAAGACTGATGAGATCGAACACTGACTATATCCCATCTCCTATTCGCTAGAAAAAAAAAGAGTGCTAATCTAGGCATCTTGCAGCTTCTACTCGCAGTGGGTGCAAAGCTAGAGTATGTCATTCAACAACTGGCTCAAAAAGTTGCAGAGACAGTTAAGGAACATGGAGAACCACGAGTTACGCCATCTGATGAACATTTTTGGTTTAATCGACCTGGCATCATCCTTTACTTGATCCATTTCGTTTTATTCCAAAACTCATTTGAGCTTGCGATCTTTTTCTGGATCTGGGTATGTAGTTCAGTCACATCTTATAAACTTAAACAACCAATTCATAATTTGGGCATTTTTTTCTTCCACCCTCTGCAGAGCACATTTGGCTTCAACTCGTGCATCATGGAAAAAGTTGGCTACATCATCTCCAGACTTATTATTGGGTAAAGCTCCTCACTTGCCTCCACTAATCAATTGTATGGGACAGTGCCTTGTTCTTTCTTACATTGCATCTAATCAGATATGTTGCTTCTGCAGTGTCCTCATTCAAGTGCTTTGCAGCTATAGCACTCTACCTCTGTACGCGATTGTCACCCAGGTATGCTATTGAAATCCTTTTCTTTTGGAGTTGGGCTCTTCAATTTCTGGTCTTTTGTGATGGGTTTCTCATATCTGGTTATTTATTATTGAAATGAAGATGGGAAGCATGTTTAAACGATCGATGTTTGAGGAGCATACACATGCATCCCTGCATGGATGGGCAAAGGGTGCAAGGAAGAAAATCAAAGATGATCATGCCCTTCTGAATGTGTTTGGTGGTAAAAACAAAAAAAATGAATCATCCAGTGATGATCAGGTCCAGGAGATGGTAGCTGTCTCATGCGAGGGATCAAACATTGCCAAGCAACATGTTGCATTGGAAGAAATTGTTACATCAACTACTGGTGAATGCTCAAATTCGGGACAACCAGATTGATAGTCTTTGATTCTATAGTGCAAATGCAGTTTCTTGTTGTATTTGCATTCCCGAATTGTATGATCAAGCATTACAAAGACATTTTCCAATCAATATAATTACAGTTTGTTACAGAATCTCCCGAAAGTGTCATGAAATGTATGTGTCATTATAAAAAAAAGGAAAAATCGATATAGCTCCTGAAAATTAGTTAAATCGATTTTAGTCTCTGTAAAATTGAAAAATCTCCACAAATCCCTAAAAAGTGTGTATGATTAACAAATTTAGTCATTTTAATGACAAAATGACTCTGCCTTTTTCTGAAAATTCTTCATCTATCCTATACTTACAATGGGAAAAAAATGGTAAAAATCAATATAACTCATTGGAAATTTGTAAAAATAAAAAAGGGTCCATATAAAATCAGTAAATCATTTACAATCAATTACAAATCTGATTAGTGTAATACAGTAATTTATCAAACAAATTTTACTAGGATATTACAGTAATTTATCATGTATGGTTATAATCAACCACAGATCTGGTTAGTTTCGGTTATGGTAGGGAACAAAATAAATATTGTCTAATAAGATAGAGACCTGAGGGGATTTATCAATTTTAATTAGACTTTTTTCGATTTTCATAAGTTTCTAAGGAGCTATATCTATTTTTTTTAATAAGGGGTGAAAGCATTCTGATAGCTTTTAATGTGTAGTTATGGTTAACCATGCACTTTGTTAGTTAGAATGACGGTAGGGATTGAAATAATACTTTTCTAATAACTAAAACATGTGGTGATATTCAATTTTCATAGACTAAAATTGATTTATCTAACTTTTTAGAGAGCTATATAGATTTTTCCCTATAAAAAAAAGGGTAAAATGCATAGACCCCTGGTGTTTTTGAAACCTGCAGAAACACCCTCTATAGTGCAATTACACCCCCTTACATTATTTTTCATTAAGATGGGATAAAAGTATGATTTTACCCTTTTAATTAAATATCGTGCTTTCACTTATTTTTTGGTAGGTTGTTTTCACCTTTAGTTTATTATTGTGTAATTTAATTCTCACAAAAATGCATCCAAATGATTTAACAGTTAATTATTGTATAAATTAATAACTTTTAAAGCATAAATAAAATTATTTAATTGGTTTTTGTGTAGATATTTATAGAGTTGAGGTAAAATTGTAAATTTAAATTACTTTTGACCCTTCTTAACAAAAAAAATATATGGCAGGAGGTGTAGTACATTTTTAAACTTAAGGGGTGTTTCTGTAGGTTTTGAAAACATAAGGGGTAAATGCATTTTACCCAAAAAAAAAAAAATGTGATCATCTCCTTCTACACAGTCATCTGACATGATAATACCCCACCTGATTCAACCGAGCTAAATCCAGGCTGTTTCTTGCTGCTCTGCCTCTCCAGTACGCTCCTCAAGGCTCGCGCATCTGACCACCGACCCGCAGAAGCGTATATACTGGCAAGCTGTAAGAAACAAACATCAGCTTGGTGTGGATCCAGTTCGAGAACTCGGGTGCGCAACCTATCTGCCATGCTGACTTCTCTGTGGATCCTACAAGCCCCCAAAAGCGCACTCAGCACAACCATGTCGGGCTTCATAGGCATGCTCTGCACCACGCCTTCTGCCTCTTCCAGCAGTCCAGCCCGCCCCAGCAGATCCACCACGCACCCATAGTGCTTCAACTCCGCCCGGATCCCATACTCCCTTGACATGCTCTCAAAGCACGCCCGCCCCTCGTTCACCAACCCGCAGTGCACGCACGCCGTGAGCGCCCCGAGGAAGGTCACTCCATCAGGCCTCGCCGTCATCGACCTCCGCATCCTCTCATACACCTCGAGCGACTCGCGGGCACGACCATTTACGGCCAAGCCCGTGATCAGCGCGTTCCAGGCCGACGTCGAGTGCTTGAGCTCATCGTGTCTCCTCCAAAAGAGCTCGCTTGCGGATTCAATGCTCCCGCACTTGGCGTACATGTCAACGAGCGCCGCCCCGAGGTTGTCCCTCTCGAGGCGGAGCCCGTTCCTCTCCGCGTAGGCGTGAACCCACCTCCCCTGCTCGAGTGCCGCGAGGCGAGCGCACGCGGAGAGAACCACCGCCAGCGTGGCTTCATTGGGCCTCACCTGCATCGCCTTGAAGAGCTCGAGTGCGTCGCCACAGCGGTTTAAGCTAACGTAACCGGAGATGACGGCGCTCCACGAGACCACGTCGCGCTCGTCCTCGGGCATCCGATCAAACAGTCCCCTCGCGGCACTCATATCCCCCGCACGCACGTACCCCGAGATCATCGCGTTCCACGAGGCGGCGTTCCTGCCCGGCATTCGATCGAACCACTTCCGCGCGACGGACACGAGCCCGTGCGCAGCAAACGCGCTGATCATCGCGTTCCAGACGGCGGGGCACCCGACACGGACTCTCTCAGGCATTCGGTCGAACATTGACCGCGAGAGTTTGAGCTCGCCACGCGAGGCGTGGGCGGCGATGATGGTGGTCCACGAGACCTCGTTGCGATGCCGTTCGGGCGTGGATTCAAACGCGGTCCTGGCGAGGTCGAGCGAGCCGGACTTGGCGTACATGTGGAGGAGGTTGTTGAAGACGAAGACGTCGGAAGCGAAGCCACGGCGGATGACCTGGGAGTGGATCTGGGTGCCTTCTTCGAAGGAAGAGGAGGCCTTGGCGAGGAAGGGGAAGGTCAGGTGGTCGGGGGAGGGGGGGAGGGAGGCGGAGCATGTCGATGAAGGCGTGGAGGGAGGAGGAGGGGGAGGGGGAGGAGGAGAAGCGGCGGATGAGGTGGTTCCAGAGGGGGAGGTGGGGGCCGAAGAAGGAGAGGGAGAGGTGGCGGCAGCGATGGAGGGAGGAGGGGGAGGGGGAGCGGGAGAGGAGGTCTATGGGGAAGTGGAGGGAGTGGTGGGGGACGCGGAGGGCGAGGCCGGTGACGATGAGGAGGGTGAGATATGGGTCCAGTTGACGGACGGTCGTGATGGATGATCGGAGGACCTCCTCGAGATGGTCCATGGGGGGGAGGGGGGTGTGGCCCGTGTGGGCGTGATTCATTCGTTACGTTTAAAAGGGGTTTAGGGATAATGTGACGGGATATGGGATGAGTTTGGTTAATCATAATCTCAAACCTGTTAATAAAATCACGTCTCAATATCAATATCAGTTTGATTATTCTGTTTCAAACCTGTCTTAACTTGGATTTTTGAAAAATCTCATCCTGTATTGTCCATTTCATCCCGTTCTGAAGAAACGAAATTAAGAATCTCAAATTTTAAATGTTTTTTTATTTTTTTATATTATAAACTAAATAATTATCTTGTATAATATTACTTATTACATGTTTAAGTATTTTATCAATTGTGATAATAATTATAATATATGATGGATTAACTTTACTTATATAACATATTAATTCTGATGATATAAGTGATTTAAACGAGGTATAATTAAGGGTGCAACTCCGACGGGATGGGTCGGGTTGGAGCTCAACCTGAACCAATCAACCTCGAGGTTGAAGAAATTAATCCTAACTCAATCTAACCGTTTTACCCTCAAGTTTGAGAAGCTTAAGTTCAGATTTGACAAACCCAACTCGTCGGGTTCACTTGTTCAGTTCGAGTTGGGTTCAAGTTTCCATATTTAAAGGATAATTCTTTTTTAGTCCCTGAGAGGGACCTATCCATAACTTATTTAGTTTTCTTTTTTAGTCCATGAATTATCATTTAAATTGGACTAAAACCCAAATACGAAAAAGTGGGCAATAATTAAATTAAATTTGGGGACTTGAAAAATGTAAAAAACCCTTATTTTAAACAATTAAAATTTTGCAATAATTAATTCTTCTCATAACAATAACAAAATAAAAGTAAAAATGATGAACATTTTTATTTAAAGAATAAAAATATGGAAATTGGAAACTATAAAAGTGAAATATCTAGATAAAAATAAATTACACAATTCCAATTTTATTATACAAGTTAAAATTCTAATTATAATTTTACTTATAATATAAAAACTTCGGGTTCGGGTTCAGGTTTGAGCTTGGGTTAAACCCGAACGCTAAACCCCAACCTAAACCTGCCCAAATTTCAGGTTGAATCATGTTCAACCTGTTCAAGTTCACCCCTAGGTATAACGGGGCGAGGCGAGTTTTACTGTTGAATCCCAAACTTGTCATATATTTCATCGAGTTGATGAATCGGATTCGAGGCATTTATGGGACCAAATCTTTCCCAATAAGGTAGGGTAGGGTAGGGTCGGGGTGCATTTCTCACTTTTCCCATCCCACTAACATCCCTAAAAGGGTTTATTAATTTCCATGCTTAATATGGTTTGTAATATATATATATTATATTATTCGATTAGTTTTTTATTAAATAAAAATATAGTCATTGCTAATGTGATTTCATTTTATTTAATCCATAATACAACTCTAAACGAGGTGAGAGGATATGAAAGAGTAGAGAAAAAACAATTAAAAAAAAAATTCTCGAGTTATCTAACTAACCTATTGAGACTGTCGCACAAACATACAAGTCACTATCAATACTAACGGTCATTATCTGTTGAGACTGGACACCCCTTTAATCGATCTGCACAATGTATAAATCGTATAATCAATTATTAGGCATATATTTTACTCTCTTATTGGATCCAATCAGCTATTTGAAAAAATATACATTCCTAAGTATCATCAGATCCAATAGAAGACTGAAATATATACCTAGCAATTGATTGTGCAATTCGATTAAAAGGGTGATCCACCCTCACACTCTACCTTGTATTAAGACTAGATCAAGCCTCACACTCTGCCCTGTATTAATCATCTCACCCCTGCTATGGGTTCCCAATCCTATAAACAAGATCAAAATCACTTTCTCGTGTTCAAATATATCCTTTGAATTCATTTATATACTTTTTCTTTAAAAAAAGATGATTGTTTGGTCTAAATAAAAGAAAAAATACCAAAAAAAATCTTCAAAGAACTAAAAATACCAAAATAAGCTAATTTTAAATAGAGTGGTGATACCCAGACCCCAACTTATAAAAGTCTCATTTGACAGGCCCCATTATGCAACAGACCTTATGACTTAGGTAGTCGATATGATGAATTTTTTGGCATTGTTTAAGTGATGAACTTTTGTAGACTTTGCAGATTTTATACAGACTTTCATAGATTGATCTCAACTTTAACCTTTTGCAGACTTTCACCTATTTTTTCTCTTATTGAATACTTTCACAGACATTGGTTTGGATTAACTTTCCATTTGCCTATTTTAAACAAATATATATCTCTAAAATTTGCCTATTACAACAGTTTCACAGACATTTTTTCAAAATTCTATGGAATTTTCACAACAGACATTTGCTAGACTTTCACAAAAAATCACCTTTTAAAGTTTTTCACAAAATTAACACACAGATTAACTATTTTCACATATGGCAATAATTATCTAAATAACACAAGAAAATAAACACTCTAGTTTTTTTTATGATTATAATTTGTTACATAATGTTACAATGTTGCACAAATGTACAAATACAAACATTATGTGTAGAATGCGATTAAACGTAATGTTACATTTACGTGCAACAATAATATACATCTTACATGTAACAGAAGTAACAGTGTTGCATAAATAACATTATATTATTCTAAGACTGTTACATTTCAAATGTAAATATAAAAACAATACACACATTGAGTACAAAGACTGTTAATTTCAGACAAAATAAAAAATAAGAAAAACTGTGTATTGCTTAAATGTGTCTCTTTCGAATCAAACCGCAATATTCATTAACTATTACATTTATAAATGTAAATAAACAGTAATTAATCAATACACAATTTTCACAATGTAAAATAAACATAAAATAAAATGGTCTCACTTACTCGAGATGGCAGTGACGACAAGAGGCCGCGCCGATTTCACCCAATTCAGACGCTTAGAAATGCGAAAAGCTGGAAAACAAAATAATGTACTTGAATGCAGGATGTGACCCAAAAAACTGAAAATCGCTCTTTTGGGGTCATATATTCATTGCCTAAATATAGAGGAGTTTTGATTTAATATAAAGTAGGTCTGAAGTCCTCTCATTTTGGATGTATATTATAGAAAAATAGAAGTACAGGGTGATGGCTTGGCCAAAGAAAAAAATGAAAGTACATAAATCATCTATAATAAATCTATATTTTGCAAGAAAATAATTGAAACAGTGGTAAGTGGTTTTCCATAGGGGGGCTTGATATTTATATAAGAATAAAATGGATTGTTTGCGGGAGTTTCTTATGATTCATCCAGGGGAGGTGATGTTTTGGATTCAGAAAAATCAAAGTTTGTTTTTTTTTGTTTTATAAATAAAGAAAATAGATGTTTGAGGTGGAGTATAAAGAATCAAGAGAGAGAGAGAGAGTGAGAGGGAGGAAGAAGAAGAAATACTGATAAAAGAGTTTCATAGCCGGTTGAAATGACTTTTTTTTGTTTTCGATTGAGGTGAAGACGATAAAGACTTAAAATGAGTTTATTGATTTGTTTAATTGAATTTTTCTTATGAAAAAGAATGAATGGACTTTTTTAATAGATGTTTGGTATGTCCACGAAATAAAATCGAATAAAACCGAAAAATCACTTTAAAAAGAAATAAAAAATAATGGGTAAATGGGTAATGTCTATCATAACCTCATGGGGCCTATTTGGGGCCATGTAATAATTGGGGTCTGGAAATCATTATAATTTTAAATGTTGATTGTACTTACAAAAGTCTCATTTGACAATTATGCAACATGAAATGACTTAATTGTGCTTATTCTATCTAATAATGAAAAAATGTTTCACAATTAAAAGAGTTAACTTAAGACAAGTAATTATTTTATTTGAAAATAAATTTTATATTTTTCTTAGAAACATCTCAAGAATCAATATTAACAAAAATATCATTCTTAAATTTTAGTATTAAATATTTTGAAATTTAAAATATATTTATAAATTTTTAGTCATTACATCATATAAGCAACTATCCACGCATCTTTTAATAAAGATGAATAACGGTTTCTTTTTTCTTTCTTTTTTTCTTTTATTTTTTGTGCTTTTGCTTTTTGTTTGCTTGCTTGGTAAATTGAGACTCAAATTCTGGACCTCCATTGGGGAGGGTGTGTCTCGACTACCCCGCTAAAGGGGTCTACCACCACGCTATGCTTGTCTTTCAAGAGGAAGAGGTAACTTGAATAAAGGAGTCGCCTTGCCCTCATCTATCCTTAATAAAGTAAAATTCCAAAGCCCAACTTTGATTTTCCTTGAATTGATAAAACCACTGGAAACCAAACTTTTTTTAAAGTGAACAAACAAACACTTTAAAGTTTCTCCCTGAAAACTTGCAATAGGAGCAACCCATTACCATAGTAAAGATTATTCTATCTCTGTTTCTGGGCAGCAGAACAAATGAGAAGAGAAAACATGAGAAAGATAGTCAGGCTCCCTCTTAGCATATTGGAAGGTGTCTCAAGAGCTGTTGATCATGGGATGTCAATGATAGGTTCGTCGAGGAGGACAACGGGACAGACGATTCCTGTCCTCCCACCGCCCCAATCAGAGCTGACTCCGGCCATAATGCAGGAAGAATGGTCCTTCCTCACCAGCTTCGAGAGTGAATATGGTTACACCCACCCTTTTTTCTACACGTGCCAATTCACAGAAGCCGTGAAGATGGCGAGGGATGAGTCCAAGTTGGTGTTCCTCTACCTGCATTCACCGGAGAATCCCTATACGGCCCCCTTCTGCAGGAACACCCTTTGTTCGGAGCCAGTGGGGGAATTTTTGGATGCAAATTTCATCTCATGGGGAGCCATGGCCAGTAGTGGAGAAGGGGTAAAGATGAACAATGCAATGCGCGCTTCCCATTCTTTGCTGTCGTGGCACCCGCGTCAGCTGACAGCATTGATGTCCTCCAGAAGGTTATTGTCTGAAACATAAATTCAAATCCACTTGGTAGTATGTGCTTCTAAACACAAATGTTTGTGGTTGCGTAATTCTCTCAGGTGGAGGGTCCTGTGACCCCTGATCAACTTGTGGAGGTTCTACAGAGGATGATGGATGAACATGAGACAGCACTCAGACGTACGAGGGCTGACGATGAAGAAAGGATCAGAGAAATCAGACAACTGAGGGAGAAGCAAGATGCCGCTTACCTAGCATCACTCCAAGCAGACAAGGTGCATTTCATTAAATCTTTTAGTACATGCACGAGAAAAGCTATGAATAATATGAGCAATTGAACACTTACAGGAAAAGGAGAAAGTCCTGGATGTATTCATAGAAGAGGGACTTCCAACGCCACAAATGGAAGCATGGAAGAGAGCAAACACAGAGAGAGCCCAGAGGGAGCCTACAAAGAAACAGTCAAGAGGAAAAGGAAAAGAAGCCACCAAGGATACCAAACAGCGAAAGGAAACCATTGTCCCTGCCAAAGACAAACAGTTTACAAAGGTGAAGTTTGGGGGTATACATTTCTTGATCATGTTTTCATGTCTGGTTCATCAAATGATTGGCTCAATTGGTGGTAATTGGCCTGCAGATTCTGATAAGATTTCCAAATGGGGAGAGAAGAGATCATACCTTCCATTGCACTGACAAGATTCAGTCAATATACAAATTCATTGACTCACTCTGCATTCCGGGAATAGGTAGTTACCGCCTCATATCCAGCTTTCCAAGGAAAGTTTATGGTTTCGAGCAGCTGGGACAGACTCTCAAGGACGCGGGTCTCCATCCGAGTGCCACCCTCTTCTTGGAGTTGCTCCACCTAGATAACTCTTCTGTGTGATGTGTACTCAATAATGATCATGTATGTAAAAACATATGCAATGAACTCAGATTGTCCATATTGAATTCATGTTCCAAGTAAAATGTGAAATAGTAAGTTAATTAAAAAAAAAATACTGATGACTGCGATGACAAGCTGAAAATTCATCTCAAAACAACATATTAGCACTAGACAGATATCAAAAAAAATATGATTTAGATATATAACTTAAGCCTCCAGGCTCCAGGGTTTTGATTAAGCACGGAAGAATGAGGCCACAAGGGACAATCAAGTTCCACAAAGAATAAACAGAAAAGAGTAAACTTGAAACCAAAGAGTTACTTCAAAAGGGTTTTAATGAGAGACCTAATATTTGAGTTTCATGAGGTTCTTGTAAGACTGCCCAGAGACAACACACATTATGGGTGCTCCAGATATGTAAACCTTAGAAAGCGCAGCTCTAACTGTTACAGGAATGTGGCTCATCTTAAATTCTTACATGAAATGATATATCAACTAAAATATAACGTGGTGAACATGACCTTTTCAGAGTAGGGATAAAGTCTGATCTCTATCATAGCATAGAAGAGAACCAGCTTCTTATTGGACGCCTCGGGCCTCGCAGTAACCTCACCCTCCTCTTTCACCCTCGCTTTCATTGGTGCCAATATCCTCCTCATCCATCATGTTCTCCTTCCTGCACTTACAATGATACCTTCCCCTCCTGCAGAAAACTGACTTGATGCGCTAGGGTGGTAGATATGGGAGACATCACGATGGAGGCCAATAGGTCATCGACGTAGATGAGGGGAGTGAGCTAGCAATTACAGGACAATATAAGAAATGCTTTGTTTGGCCTGGTTGTCTGGATTCTGAGCCAACATTTCCTATATTACTCTTTAAACTGAATTACTACAATTTTGTGCATAACCTAACCATCATGTCATGGTATCCACATTCCCATTAAATCACAGAATTTTTTTTTTTTTTTTTATTAAAAAAAGTGGCATGAAACCCTGCAGGAGGGATATTTTCATTTCAAAATATGATATACTGAATTACAAAATACAGTTCCAGCAAAGGATAACCATGGCATGATCCTCAAAATAAGCAATGAACTGATGCGCTTTGCAGGCTAACCACAAATGCAGTCAGAAAATGCATCACCCTGAACGAAAGGATCCTGCTAAAACAATCTGTATACTGTAAAAAAAAAAAAGTCCACATTGCATGCCCTCTCAGATAAGCCATCCGGTCTCTATTATTGGCTTTCAGAAATCATTACCCCCACTTCACACCAAGATGGGAAAATCAGTATCATCCGCAATGAATTCTCGATGGTGAACCACACCTGAGGTCATCTGTCGCAATCAAAGATCAGCTAAAGCAAGCCAACCAATCAGAAGTGCTTGCTGGATGTTACCAGTCAAACTGAGGGCTGTCAAGATTATCCCTAGTGGTTATATTGAAGGAGAGCTGCTCAGCAAGCCTGACTGATGATGACTCACATCATAGTCTTTCCAGATCTTCAGCTGTGTTTTCAAAGCTCTCTCACCTGTATCACCATCCTCCTCTGGTATTACCCTTGATCTGAACTTTGCGATGGCTATTGACTGATTGATAGAATCCAATGGATTGAGCTTCAAGTGAGATTTCTTTCTCTTGTATGTTATTGGAAGAGAAGGGAATTCTCGATGACCTTCTGAGACCAATTGTTCATTATGTGCATTCTGCAATCCTCCATGACCAGCACCACCATGTCTAGTCCGTGGAAGCTCTCTCCCCTGGTAGGGCTTAGATGGATATTGAAAAAGTTCGTCCGAGTGGAGAAATGCTTCTCTGTTTAGCTGGCCAGAGTTACCCCTGCTCCAGCATTCTTCATGTTGAGCAGTTTCAAGAGAGCTCCCACTCACATTGTGGGAATCCCTCGATGAAAAGCTATCTTTGTCAAACTGTTGAAAACTACGAACCCTCAGGCCCTTTGCTGGCTTGACTTTTCGGAAAGGGATTTGCTGTTCTCGACTTTGTTCAGTGATGTTATTCAGTCCAGGCCCATGAATTTCGGCAGAATCAGGCCATTCAGGATCCCTGTAATTTTTTCCACCTCTGAGTTCTCTAAGTGGGTATGGTGAGCCTTCATGGAAGTTCTCGATGTCCCATATGGGTATGGACTGAGGCAAGGGAGGAAATCCGTATGCTGGAAAACCATGGGATTCAAACAAGGCAGTTGATCCCTGTTGTCCAATTGATAACCCATGCAAAATTTTTCCTTTATCACTGGCGTTAATGTCTCTAGGTTTCCTCTTCAAAACACCTCTTGGCCCGGGCCTACACGTTGCCCAAGTGTCACCAGCAACTATTTTTATCATGTTGTTCTGTGTAAGATTAGATTTTGCTGCCTTTATTTTCAATACCCCCCGTGGTTTTGTTTTTTGTAGAGGATCTACCATGGGTGGGACAGTGTGCATCTTCTCTCCGTTGCCTTTCATACACTTTATCCTCTTTGACAATGTAATAGATGATGCTTCCTTTTCATCCTTGCTTGAAAAGGGTCCTTCATCCACTGGATCTGCATTCAGGTCAACCATGAACACAGGCTTGGGATTCTTTAGATTCCTCCATATGCAAAGCCTTTCATCAACACCAGTCTTCGGATGGCACTCACTCCAGGCCTTCTTCATGTCCATGAATGTTCGAGACATGCTTTCATGGTATGATCGCAACGAGTGATAGTGCATCTGTCTTTGTAAGAACTTTATACCATCTCTAAAATAAGCCACCTTTGGAGAATATAATCCCCCTCTTAATCTCCAAAAAAATTCCTTCATGGGACTCCCGAAGAATATGTTGTTGCAACCCAGCAGCTCCTTCATATTCGACCAAAACATTTCCTGGTCCATGTCTGGGAGGTAAGCTGAAAGAAAGTACCTCTCTTCCTCTGTCAGATATGAATTCCATGTCTCAACAGATAATATATCTGCTAGATCTGGCAGGCCATAAAGTTCATATGGAATGTCACACAGCTGACCTTCAACCATGGCAGTTTCACAGCCCATATCCACAAGTTCATCACTATCAGAGCCATTACTATGATCCTCCCCATTAACTTTTTCATCCTCTTGAGCAAGATCATCCGACGTGGACAAGATACAACTCTGTTGTCCTTGGTCATCACTGCCGTGCCCTCGAATTCTGATCTTAAGTATTCCCATTGGCAGAGAAAACCAAGAGGAGAACTGCCTAGTAATGCATGGAACAGGAACTTCCAACAGATGTCCTAAATGCTGTTGACGAATCAACTGCAGAGTGGCAAAACAAACTCAGATTATGGGGATTTCAACATATATACCAAAGATGCAATTTAAAATTTTGGAAAAAACAACATTGCTTTTCATAGAAAAGGACCAAGAGTCCCTCAAAAATTTTACTTCAATTCATGCAAGGAGTTAATTTCTCATATTCCGCCATCAAAATAAAAGTTGCAGAATGACTCCATCAACCAATTCCAAAAAATTGAATTTGCTCCTACCTCTTATAAAAATAGTACGATATGAGCTGCACAGAAGATAAAAGACAACTCCTGAACATAGAAACTCAACTCTGCTACTATATATCCCCCCCCCAACCCTGTGAAGCACGGACATTTAAAGCATGTCTCTACAACCTTGCCACTAGCATTCCGACATGAAGTAACGAATCAGAAGAATCCCATAAAGTCCAGTGAATTCTTCATTTCCAAGTGACAAATCTACCTCGCTACCTCGTGAAGATCAGTGCATTGACAGTCTCTACATTGAATTTTCTAGTAAACCACAAATCCAAGCTCAATAACCTTCCACACAATGTCTCCAGCTTAAGAAGAACAAACAGAACAAAAGAATCAAAGATCTTGAGCTCGTCCATCAAGACCACCACAAACAGAACGGAAGATGGCCGGATTAAAAAATTGAGATCTGATCCCCAAATTTACCGAAACTAAGCTATCATCAATCATCAAACAAGTAGAGAAGACAATTATGAAACAAAATCCAAACAAATCACGATCAACACTGATCCCGGGATGAACAAACGGTAGTGAATCGAATTGTTAGGTCTCCAGATCGAACAACCGGAAGACAAACAATCAAATAAACTAAAATCAACAAAAATTAGACAACAAGAGAGTTCAGAAACAGACCTATGCATTCAACAATGGCGGCTTCGGGAGGAGGAGAGACGCCGAAACCATATCGAAGTCGTCGCCAAATCAAACGAATTCTTTTTTTCATTCACTTCTTCTTTACTTTACTTTATTTTCTCAGTTTTTGTTGTTTTTTTTAAGTCGCACTGTACGGACTCACCTGAAAAACGCGAAACATAACACACTGTCGTTCCTCAGACTCACATATTAATATCTGATTAGATTTTTTTTTAGATTAGGATTTGATTAGCTACTGATGAGGGTAGTTAGTCCCCCTATTATGTACTGAGAGATCACTGAAGAGAACGGTTGAGATTAAATAACATTTTTTCTTGTTTTAACGGCGACCATGTTTGACTTTACCAGTCAACATGTTCCCCTCCTGTGGGTGACGAAGCAAAGCAGTTAAAAAAAAGGGAAAAATCGATGTAGCTCCTGAAAAACTTATGAAAATCAGAAACAGTCCCTGTAAAATTGATAAATATCCCTAGATCTTATCTTATTAGATAATATTTATTTTAGTCTCTATAACTAACCAGATGTATAGTTAACTCAACCATGCATGGTAAATTATTGTTATATCATTTTAAAATTTATTTTCTTTGTTTAAAAAAATTGATATAACTCACTGAAAACTTATGAAAATCGAAAAAAGTCCATGTGAAATTTAAAAATCGTCTTAACTCCTTGAAATCTTTTAAAAATCATAAAAAATCAATGTGATTATCTAAAAATATATACTGATTTATTTAAATTTTATTAAACAAATTATGGTTTTATAGTCACGGTGTTATACATTTTATTGTTAGTAATTTTGAGTTAAGAATGCATTATAGAATTTTGATTTAGTTTTTAAATTGTTTCTTACTGATTTTGTAATGGAGTTGATGAAATTGTAATTTTTTTGTTTAGTATCTGTAATGAGATTGAGGAGGGAAAAATATTAAAAAATAACTCAATTTTATAGATCAATTAAGGTTCGGCGGATATATATATTTTTTCCAGATGAGAATGATATTTCAGGAGATAGAAATGTCGAAAAATGATGGAGTATTTTTGTCTTACAAAAGAGTTAAATCTGATTTTATAAAGTTTGTAGGGACTGAATTCAATTTTAGTAAATTTCTGAGGACTTATTTCAATATACTCTTGACCGGGGTACTAAATTCATTAACCATATACATTTTATAGAGACCTACAATGATTTTTTAATTTTAAGGGACTTTTTATGATTTCAAGAAGATTTGAAGGAGTTAAAAAGAAGATTTTTCCCTAAAATAAAACAAAAGAATCTACTGGGACAAAAGGTCCACTGATCAGATGGCTACGATCAAATAATCAATCACCGGCCCATTCACAGACCATAATAAACGAGCTTGCAATATTTTTTTTGGATAATGTTTGGTACAATCCTAGATAGAGGTCAACGGATAATTTACACATGTTTTAATTTTTTTAAAACAATAAATCTCATCTAATGATGGATTTGTCTTGATAAAAATTGCACTTCGCTGTAAAAAGAACTGTGTAACAGCGCCCAATAATTCATTGCAATCAAAGTCTGCCAAGAATACTAGATTGTGCAACCATCTGGGTTCACATAGACCAAATTTATTATCCATGGAATCGTCTAATATGACGTTACAAATATATGGAGAACAAAAAATAGAGGACTATTAGTAATAACAATGTCAATAATGATATGCTGATTGCTTCCTGAAGGCTCCTGGGAGGGAACCAGACTCCACACAAACAATCAGCTAATTTCCTGTTCTGTCTATTGGTTTCCTCTCCAAGTCTCAAAGCCTAAAAAAATCTGCAGAATATAAATCCAAAATAACATCAGGTCAAAAATTAACAAATAATCAGTTTAAGAAGTTGCAATTTATACACTGGCATGCATCATAAATGAACCACTTCATAGAAAACATGTAAGCCCTTTTTAACCCTTTTTAAAAAAATCAGAGAAATCTCATTTTAGGATCATCAACAGTCAACACCTTGTCAAAATCCAAAATTAGGAAGCCAGAAAGAGAAATGTGATAAGTTGTCATACCACAAATGGATATCCAGTGAAAGACAGACAGGATGTTGGAAGACTTCTCGAGACAAATTGCTGCGGCTTCCAGATCCACCCACGCAAGCATGCACATAAAGGCTGCAACAAACATCACTGGAGCAACTTGCAGATTTTGATTGACCTTTCCACAGGGTGCAAACCTTTATTCGCAAAGTTATCCAAAACTATCAGCCAATTCCAGGGCTTTACTAGAGACCTAGCAACGGACTGGTTGCAATGCTCTTCTTTAGAAATATAAAAAAAGTTAGGTTCACACCTCCTGCATCATTTATAGTCTACTCGTTCATCAAGTGGCGATAGCTCCGGCCACGTATGATTCGATGCCACCGATATCGCACTGAATCCTTGAAGCTCATTTGTATCTGTTCCTGCACGAGCCTGCAGCCAAACACAATTAGGAGAGAGCATATGGGCCAGAAAATGATTGAGCTACCACATCCTGTTTGATGTTATCATGATAATGGGCTCACCATCTGACAAGACACCTCTGTATAGCCCGACTAATGGGGCGAATGTAAGGTCTATCTCGCTGTGCATAGAGCAAGCCAACCTAGAAAGAGGGTAATGTATTAATTGGTCAATAACTCAATATCATCATGCCTGCACTCTACAAGTTGTCAACACAACCAATTTTGCATCTCGTGCTTGAATAAATGGACAATACCCAGTACCTCCAGCATTGCAACTGTAGCAGGATCATCCAGAATCTCAAAGCTAAAATCTGATAAGTAATTTACCTACAGTGACAAAAGATTACAAAAGTCAAACAGGATAACTAAGGGAAATAAAAGCTAAACAAGCATACTAACATATTTATTAAAAACATTAGCCAAAGAAATAAACATGTCAGCCAAGAAAAACAATGTCACATAATTAAATAATGATGAGAACTGATGAGTGATGTAAAATATTGTTTGGGTTTTCAGGTAACACCATCCCTGATTAAAGATTAAGTAATCCACTATAAAACTGACATTAAAGACCAGCAAGGGGGGATGTTACATAGCAGTTTACAGACATTGCATCCTTGATAAGGAATAAAGAGAACTAAAATCATGATCCATACTACATGGTGAAAAAGAGCAGAAGGTCTAGTTTAGGACTTAGCAACAAAAAAAAACTCTTTACATTATGGTATTGCAGTAAATAATCATAAGGTATTAAAGACATCATGATTGCAAAAAACTTGAAAAATAAGAACCTACCCCAAATCCAGTTTTGATTAGAGATTGAATATAATCCATCAACTGAAGCTTTGCCCACTGTAGAGAAACAAGAGGATCTTCTGTACGTGGCGGATTTCTCCATGAAACCCCAAAAGCAATCGATCTACTGGAATTTTACCATTACGGGCATCAGAAGCAAACTTCTGCAAGATAACCAGAGCTGATTCCATTGCGGGATTCACCACGTTCACCTAACAAAAGGTTGGGAAATTGTAACGACAATCACAATTCATCTTAACAGTTTGAATTTTCTATAAGACGAAACAACACATTCACCTAAAATCTGAAAGCCAGAAGGGAACATAGGAATATAGAGTGAGCAGCTATTAACCATTTATGACGATCAATACCGCATAACGAAAAATTTAAAGGAAGGGGTAATACCATATTTAAATTTCTCATATTTTTCCCTGTTGATATGGTGGCGTCCTCATTTAAACTCCTTAACTAAGTTTCAATTCACAAAAAAAATTCATTCATAGGACTATAGGAGTTTAATTAATATCTTGATCATCACGAACTAACAGGAATTTGATTTTAATTGGCCATTGAGTAGGGCTGCAACTTGGGTTGGGTTGAACCCGAACCCGACGGGTTGAACCCGATTTTTACATTAGTTGAGTTGTAAAAATCAGGTTCGGGTTCGGGTTGGCCAATTCGGGTTGAGTCACAAATCGGGTTGAGTTCGGGTTGACATCACTCACAACCCGAACCCGTAAATTAATTATAAAAAACAAAAGATCATGACCATCCAGTGGTTATCTTCTAATCTAGACCGTCCAAAAATTTAGGGAAAGTGGGAAACCTATCTAGTCTTACAAGTTACACAACCCTAGCCGTCAGCCTTCATTTCCCTTCACTGCCCCTTCTCCCTCCCTCCCTCCCTATGTTCCTTCCCTCTGTTTTCGTCGACAGGTGACAAAGGCGAACAATTAAGTGAAGAAGCTTCTCCAACAACAAACACCAGTTTATCTTCACTCTTTGGTGGCTTAGCTTTGGTCCTTCGACAAATCGGCTTCGATCGCTCGGCAACTCGGAGTTGATCCTTCGGAAGATATCAAATGTAGAAGAACAAGATCTTTTTTTTTTCTTTTTTTTTCCTTTTGACATACATTTAAATGTGTTGGTTGTTGGGGAGAGTGGACTCTTTGATTTATGAAATTGGATGGATCTTGATTGCGGGCTGGGTCGGGTTAATTTATTTAATTACGGGTTGGGTTCGGGTTAGAGCAATTCAGGTTGAAAATCGGATTGGGTCGGGTCGGGTCGGGTTAGGGTTGAGTAGTTTAAATTTCGGGTTGGGTTCGGGTTGGGGTCAACCCGAACCCAACCCGCCCGAGTTGCAGCCCTACCATTGAGACTATATGGTAGAATATTTTTGAGACATTTATGAGAAAAGGAAGCATTGTCTGTTAAATAGAAATAGAATATGTAGGTAATTGAAAACAGGAAACCATAGATATTTAAAATTTAATAAATTTATAAAGTACATAATAACAACAGAAAACTCTTGGACCAGATTATCTGTGAAGTGAATGAAATCTAGAATGCATATGAAGATAAACATAGGACCTGATCCTTATCAGCAACTCCCTGTCAACAAACAGAAAACAACTAATTGATCATAAGTGCAAAATTACTCACTTGCAAGTACGCTAAATAAGCATCTACAGTGTCCTGAATATTGCCTCTGCTATCCTCCATGACTCTGATACAAGAAACATAGAAATAGAAATTATGAAACCTATAGACATGAACTTTTTTTTAAAAATGATAACAGTTCTCAATTTAATGTAGTCCTCCAAAAAAGCATGTATAAAAGGGTTCCTCAATCATAAAACACCATGTAGAAAGATATGTGACTGAATGAAACAGAATAAGATATTTAAAATTGCATGAAATTTTTTTTCTATGAATGTTTGCCTAGGCAGCAAGGTCCAACTGATGTCACAGGTATAAGCAGTACTCCTTACATGCCAAAATATGTACTTTTTATAAGTTCATAAAGTTCTGAAAGATGTCGAGGGTTAGGCCCAAGAACCTCCGCAATTACAGGCCACTGCAAGTTCAACATAAATCACATTAAACCTTTGTAGAAGATATAGATCATCCAAACTAAGATATAATGTTTGTCCAGCGGACTGTCAGATGATAAAGAGATAAAAAGAGGAGAAATGGATATTTTAAGCACATTTAAAAGGCATTTCTAACCTCTGACTCACTGAAGAACTTAGGGACCAAGTGCATTTTAGCTTCTTTGGGAGTCCATCCAAAATTCTTCAAACCATATGAACAATAGTGAGGAAGAGAAGTATTAACACAAAGAATCAATTATTCTTTCTTGAGGTTAGACAAAACCAAAAAGCACAGACTGCTATCAGAAAGAATTGAAAGTCAAAATTTGGGTATGTACCTCTCGGGAGATGAAAACGTCTTGATGGTTTCCAAAATCCACAAAAGCTTGGTAAGAATAGTAGCTGCAACATTATAATAAATATCTGGTTTTACTAGCCAAACTGAGAGAAGGCATATATACTCAGTGATGCATCATGATAATAAGCCATCCTAAATTACTAATGTTTTAAGGGATATGTTCGCTTCACATCACCTGTCTGATGTGATAAAAATCACAGGTAAGCATGTTTCATTCATGCCTAGATTCACCAATCTCCACAACAAGCTGTCGTGATACATTCCCGCGGGAATCATAGATTCATCCGTCGATGTTGCTTTTCTCAACACCTCGATATTATCTAGAACAAGCTTTGGCTGCAGAAGAAGAAAATAATACAATAAGTCCAATTTATTTCCCATTGAAAAAAAAAAAACACACACACACACACACACACGGCAACAATTATGGAGACCCAATCATGAATAAGCATCAATGAATAGTTAATGCATGGGAGAAAAGGAAAATGATATGTCCAGCCCCTTGTACAACCCCATTTGTTGTCCACATCGGTTTTTTTTAAATTATACACTCTCCAATTAAAGTACATACTGTTATACAAAATGAAGTATATACTAATATACAATAGTATATTTTTAACTCTTTGAAAAAATGAAGAAAAAAAAATTCATACACTATGATAGAACTCCATACTTTATGGTAGCACAGTATACACTACGCAATCTGCAAAACATACTAAATGTATCATCAAATAAACATAGTTCACTTGCACTACTAAAAAAAACAGCAAGAGGAGGTGTTGTGTGTGCGAGTGGGGTTAGGGGGGCGACCTGAAAGATGCCCATCCCTGCAGCTGAAGAGAGTAGCTCCAAGAGAAGGCAAGGCCAATCGGTGGACGAGTGAGCCAGAGGCGTTGAGACCCCGCCCATGCGTTTCAGGTGAGCCACCGCACTGGCCCGCCAAGACGAGTGCATGTCAATGATCTCCTTTGCAAGCCGCAGCGACACGCCCGCCTCCCTCACATTCGCCCTCTCCTCCATTGTCGTCGACGCGTCATCATCATCACCACCTCCACCACACCCCCTTGCGAGGACGGCGCGGGACCACAGCGTGGACAAAGAGGACGCCTTGACATCCCCGCCAACAATGCGGCGGAGCGCAGAGTCGATGCCGTGGCGCTTTCGGAGGGCGAGAAAGACGTCGCGGCTCCGAATCCGGCCGAGGCGCACGCCCCTGTCGACCATCGACTCGAGGCAGGACTCGAGGCGGGACCGGAGATCGGCGAGGTCCGCGGGAGGGGCGGCGGAGGCGGACCACGAGGCCCAGGGTTTGGGGGACCGGTCCGCGGCGAAGTCGACGTAGCCGGTGATGTGAGGACCGACGTTCCAGCTGTCGAGGAGACCTGTGACACAAAGGAGCGAACATGTGAGGTGCAGGGGAGGAGGAGATCGGACGGTCGAAAGGAATCGGAGAGGGAACGGACGGTGGAGGATGAGGGAGGTCTTTCCGGAGCCGCGGGGGCCGTGGAGGAAGAGGGGATGGCGGACGCGGTGGCGGCGAAGGGCGTGGGTGTTGAGGGCGGTCTCCATGACCGGGCGAGGGACCGTCCTCCACTTCGCCATTCCTTCTTTCAACAGATTGTACATGTTTGTTTTTTACATGCGTTTGATCTTGATCGCTATCAGTTATAGTTCATGAGAACACAATATCCGGTGAAGAAAGATGAAAGATTTAACATTTTGGACTCATGTCATGCACACTCACTCTCTCAAGGTGAAGGTTTTCTCTCACCTTTTTCATGCTCTTGCAGTGTTTTTGGAGTCGGGTCGGATCTTCTTAGACAGTCACACGTAGCGGAGGCAATCCAAAGGAAAATGAGTCGTCTCATTTGGATGGGTGGTTCTATTCAACCCCCCTCTAATTCAGTTGCACCCCTCTATATGGATCCTTAACAAGATCCATTTAAAGTCGACTGATCAAGTGTCGACTGAATTGATTTCTGTCGACATTCGGAGTGTCAATGGGTTCAGGAGATGGAGCCGACCTCAACGACGATGTCAGGAATTTCAAATCTATCGACACTTAAAGTGTCGATAGATTCATAAAATGTCGACACTTCATGTGTCGATTCGATCAATTTAAACCTTTTGAATTTAATACATATCAGTCGATTAATTAGGTGTCGATGAAAGTCATTCTATCGACACTGTGAGTGTCGAACATATCAGTTGACTGATTAAGTGTCGATGGAAGTCATTTCTATCGATTGATTAGCGGGGAGCACACAAATCCTATTTTTTAGAGGGGGGAACACACAAGAGAGGGGTGCACCTAATTTGGAGGGGGGCAAATAGAGCCACCCTTGCAGTCCTATTATTATTATTATTTTTTAATTAAAATACTTATTATTATATGTAAAATATAGTAATATAATTTTTTTTTGTAAAAACATATTGAATATATCAATGCTTTATGCACAAAATATCAATTCATCTTGAGTGCCTATATTTAGGCTCTTCAAATCTATAAACACACCCTTACATGAATTTTGATATTTAAGATTCATTTAGATCTATTTGCCCCCAATTTAGACATTTTGTATCTTTTTATTAAGCTATCCTTTGTTAAACATTCATTAATTTGCATGCTCACCAATATCAAAACATTAACATATAAAAGATAGAGGAGAATGATTTGATTTAAATATTATGTGCATATTATTTGATTATTTGATTGGAATAAGCTGTGTTTTTTTTTCATTTTAAATTTTTTTGTGTCTTCTTTGAAAAAATCATTTTTTTTTGTTGATTTAGATTCTCATGAAATGATTAAGGGGGAGTTTGCTAGGGAGGTTTTAAAGATAAGTTGTCCTAATTTTAAGAATGAAAAATCCATCATTTTTATTCATATTTACGATTTGTCAAAATTAAAATAAATGCTATCTGAGCCTAAATAAAATATTCTTATTTCCATTTTAAAATTAAGACAATTGTTTACAGTTTATCTAAATTATTTTTAGGATTTTTTATTTTTTAGTCCCTGTAAACTATATGATTTAGTGATCGATCTCTCACTTTTTCATATTACGATTTTAGTCCCTAGATTTAAAAATATATTTTTTATTAGTCCCTAAAAGGAACCTATCATTAAATTATTTAGTTTTGTTTTTAATCCCTAGAAAGAACACATCATTTAAATTTGGAGACTTAAACTAAAATATAAAAATTTGAGAGATCAATCACTAAATATAAAAAAACCCTTATTTTTTATACCAAACAAAAATGAACTGTATTCCACTCACTTATCCTATACAAAAATGATCACTAAATAATACTTGGGGCTTCTCAATTGAAATGTCCAAAAGGGGGGCATGTTTATAAATGAGGGCGCAAATAGGGGCAACCTTCTTCTCTTCAACATTCACAAGGCACAAGTCTAAAGAATTGTTGATCTGTTTGAGTTCTTCAGCAGCCCCAAATTTTGAATAGATATTGTAGCAGCTGATGACGACGCGAGGGTTGATAGGGGACAAATGGTCTCTGAGGATCCTCTGGGCCTGCGCCATCGGCACCGGCATTTGTTAGTATCGTCTCTTCCTTTCAATTTCTTCTTCTTGTATTGGATCATATCAATTAATTCATGTTTCAATTTTTTCCCTAAAAATTAAAGCTATTTACATGGTGGCGCAAGAGAGGGACATGCAGAACAGGGCGCGGGCGATGGCGGCTGAGGCCGCCGCGCGTGGAAATCCCGGCGGGGACTGAGATTGAATGTCTGATGCTTTGTTTCTTTGAAGTATAAATTCTTCCTCTTTTTTGTTTGATGTCATTAATGAATTAAAAACTGGGAAAATCTGTTTCTTCCTGCACTGATTAATATCTGTGGTAGTTGGTAGTATATGAGGTTTTTATTTTTTAATTTTTCTGTCTCTACTTTAATGAGAGTGATCAACTGCTTGATTTAGTCTTTCTTTAGTTTCCTCAGTTTTTCTGTTTCCCATAGTTCCATCTGAACTTCTTTTACAAGTGAATGTTGTCTGTGATTAATATCAACAAGAACCACAGCTAATTCTATGAATTGATTAGTTTTTCAAACTTGGACACTTCTTCACATAAAGTGAAATAGGGGAGACAAATTTATTCTAATATGATCCCCAGTTTTGCTCAAATCAACGCCCAATTTATATATGAATAGATCTCATAGGATTAATCAGTAGAGAGACATGGTTCAAGATCTCTCTTTTGTTGCTATTGACACATCCGTAGGAATCAATGTTGGACTTATCGGATCCTTAATTATTCATGCCAGGATTGGTCATTGGTGTCCATAGAGAGTCTTTTTATGAAGTGTATCAGAGATCAAAAGAGACAAAGATGGGTTTTTTTAATCACCAAGTACAGATGAATATTATATGGTAACGACAGGAAATTCTTTGGCTTTAAGTTGGGGTGGTATTCAGGAAGAACAGATTGTTCCCGCCCGATACCGTCAAGGCTCAAGAATTCCTGACTATTGCATGGGAACAGAACCAACCCCCCCCCCCCCCCCCCTCCTTGCCCCCCAAAAAAGGCCACAGAAAAGCCCTCATGGTAAGAATTTGTTAAGCATTTATTTATTACGATATATAATCGCGTATGATGGACGAGGAAATGACCTGTCGCATTTTTTTTTCTTCTAGTGAGAGAATCAAGTAAGGCACTGTTGTTTTCATGGTGCTCCTCATATGATATCTGATTAATCTCCTTAATAGGTGTGCCTTTGAAGTGTAGAAGCGGATACATGCCTAGGTTTCCAGCACTAATTTACATTGTGACAAGTGTTTGGCAGGTAAATATGCATCATGTAGCACCACTTGGCGGAGAAATTGATCGAGGATAAAGGTGAATGAATTTTGCGAATATTTAAGGTTTTAGAAGATCATCTGAAGGCTATGGAACAAAGATAATTTTACGAATATTGGGAAAAAAAACAAAACTGGTAATGGAAATTATGTTTTTCCCACTATGTACATAACAGCAAGAAAAGTTTCTTCCGAGGGAAACATAGATTGGTGAGATATTATTCAAAAGTGTGGTTCTGGGGAACAAGTCAAGATTGCTGGTCCCTTAAATGTCTAAATAAGGAGTCAGTTATAGAGTGGTCTAAACAGATCAGCAGCCCTGTCAGAAAGATAAATTGAGATGGAAAATGTTGAATACACGTAGTATGATAGAAATGGTTCTAGTTTCCATGGATGGATTATTTTACAATGCTTTTCATCTGTAAATTTGGAGCATCTTAGAGAAGAACCTGGTGAAGTTCATTAGTGAGATCGAGGAAAACCCATCATTCAATTGGAGTGCTACATTGATTCAACAGAAAGTAAGAGAAGACTAGTTCTGCAGAGATTTATGATGATTACTAAACTCTTCCATTCAGCACTCCAGGAGTAATTAGGATAGGAAAAGTGTAAAAATTTAATAGTGTAGACTTATTGACATTTTTTATCGCTAGATGTATGCCACTTGGCAAGGTCTTAGTTGCTCTTTGATCCTCTCATAGTCTAAAGTAGAGGAAGATTGGCCATTTTGTAGTCCAACTACCAATATCAATATTAAATGAGCTACTCTCTTCTTCAAGGCTCCTTGAGCAGTGTATGAGTACTTGAGAGTGAGTCGGTTGGGTTTTGAAAGTCTCTTTCTCTATATGTTTGGCGAAAGTCCAACATGATGGACATTGGGGAAAAGCTGACTCAAGATCAACTAAAGGGAAATTTAAGTGCTCTATTGTTCCTGGCTTCAAGATCCACCAAGTCCATAACTGACTAGTCTCTATAAAATGGTGGTTAATTCCTGACAAAGATGGGAGTAGGTAATGAATGAATTTGTCTGAAAATTTGATTTGCGCATTTGAAGGAAGAGGAAACTCTAGTTATTATCCATTCTATGTTTTAGTGGATCTTAGGCTTGCATATTAGGCTCACATCTTAGCTAGAGATCTCCTCTATTTATGATGTGATTGCATGGTGATTCACACGGGGTTTGTTTTTGTATTTCCTTTGGGTTTTCACCCTCCTATTTTATATACGGGTGTGGAAACCTACCATTTAACTTCTCCCCCCCCCCCCCCCCCCCCCCCCCACCAAAAAAAAAAAAACACTATATGAAGAGTGTCGTGGATTGAATATTTTATGCGACAGGAGGATGTCAAATTCACCAGCTGGATTGATGAAGTCAGGATTGCAAAACGATCAACTTGTTATCTTTCCTTATCTTTACATTTGAATAAATCGAGTGAACGACTCGAAAATAAATAAACAGGATACTAGAGAACTTATCATCTTCAGCACTAAAATATATTGTTGGTGCAGCAACTTTTTTTAGTCGAACTATTACTTTCTAACATGAGAAATTGCCTTTTTTAAGACTTTAGTGACAATGATCAGGGATTGAAACAAGGTGAGAGCGAGAGGTTACATTCCTTAAAGTCTTTGTGCAGACCAAACATGCAGGGAGTTGTTGTTTTTTTTTTTTTTTTTTTTTTTTAAAGTCGGAGATCTGTGTATTTGAGACGATAAGGCAAATAAACAAGGGTTCTGAGTTAATGGTGGAAGGGTGAGTGCAGTTCAAAATCATTTATAGAAGAGAGTATTGAAAGCAAAGTATGGTTTCAGGAGAGGGATATGGGGTCTGGGCAGGGCAGTGAAAAACGGATATTTTTTTTTATTGGTCTTCACCAGAATTTTTATTAAATTGCAGCTATACAAGGATGAAATACAGCAGAGGTGGATGGGGATATAAGCCATATCCCCGTCACTCACCCATAATACAGGATTGTGAAACCCAACCCTACTGAGCCAAAGACAAACCGTCCTTTTTTTAAAGGACATGCTTGCACCACCCTGTCAGGAAAGCCACCACACAGGACCAAGTGCTCTTGAGATAAATTTGTTGTGGAATGAGGAGCTTGACAATCCTTGTCAACCAAATATCCCAACATACTGCCATAGGCACCATCTGGGGAAATTTCAAATTTTCCTTTCTTGCTTTTGTCCTTCTTTTTCAGTTTAACAAATTGTCTCACATATCAATCATGGAGAAAATTGAAAAATCATTCCTAAGGCAGACTCCCTTTCCCCCTGATATCCAAACTAAAACAACATCCATATCAACACCACATAGCTCACAAGTGACTGAAGTTCCCTAGGGCCATACGACACTAATTTTATTTGTTAGAAACTTGTTTCGCATGGCAACCACATGAAATGTTGCACCTTGAGAGGGGCCTGATCTTATATCTTTCTCCAATCTGATCGGGGAATCATCATGTCAGTCAGCCTCCCCTGAGCATGATGATTAGCAAAGAGACCACTATAGAAAGATTTTAATGAGATCCCAGCTTCATTCTTCTACATCACATCATACCATCTTCGTGTTGTGAGACTTAACAATCTAAACTTCAAGGTTTTTTTGGTGCAAACCTTAATGTGAAAATCTATAAATCTATAAATCTGAATAAATAGAAAGTGAGCACCACTTGGTTTTGGAACCAATTGTCCTTCCAGAAAGAGATTTAAGCAATTCTGCACAAATTTCAATAAATTTAGAAAGCATATATCTGAACCAACTGTACAGTAGGAAGTTCCAGAAAGCATTTCTTAAGTTCTTGGTTTCCACTTTTCACCATTGAGCCGAGATAAGATTATTTAACCCCTCATTTGGAGTGTGACATAGGGTTATTCCTTAGCACAAATTTCTTGGAGTTAAATAACCTTTAAATTTTTGTTTGGTTCTATGAATAAAAAGTATAAATGGTTAGGAGCAATCTTGCAAAAATTATTTGTGTTTGGGAATAAGTGAGAGATGTGTGTGTGATATGATATATCAGTTTTTGGAATGTGTCATAGTGTTAGGTGAGATAAAATTTTTAAAATGACGGATATTTATTAGCATAGATAAACAATTCTAGCATTTTCTGAGAATAATTATCAGGCTTTATTCTAGCTTATCCAGATATAGCTATCAATGTTTATTCTTGCAAAACAAACAGTTTTTTCTCATGTATTCTTCTCTGTTCTTGACTTATGCTCCACCCTAAACGGAGGGCAAGAGTCTCCAAAGCCACTTACCCAATAGAGATTGGTTCATAAGTCTGATTTCCAGCACCCATGCCACCATGGCATCTCGAAGAGCATACTATATCCATAGCACTATAGGATTAAGAGAGCATCCAATAATGAATTTTTTTTTTTTTCTTTTTTTTTTTTTTTTAAAAAGAAGTTTGATTGAAAACAGTGAGACATTGAATTTTATAAAGGGACAAGGTACCAAGATGGTTGAAAGTGGATCAGTTTTAAAAGGACATGGTATTATGGTGAAGCGTTGTTTATTCCTTGTCATTGCAATACTGATAATTCTAGTTATCTGTAGTCTTGGAGATGATTGCTGCTTTCTTTATGTTATCTTATGATGCCAAAGGATGTTGAAATCTATCAAATGCCATTAACATGGATTGCTTGGCCTTATAAAAAACGAAACCCACTGAATGCATTGTGATTATCAGGTTGGGCTACAAAATGTTTCCTTAAAAAAAAACTGAGGATCAAAGAGGGGGCCAGAGTTTTAATTGCTGGGCTGCTGGAAAAGGAGTGCAATTATTGAGTTAGTTTGCTTTGGGTAGCAGGGGATAAAACCTAGTTGTCCTAGCAATGAGCGGCAGGGATTTAAAATGATTTGTGGCCAGCCAACTGAAGGTTGCACAAACCTGCAGATAAATAAGTTGACGGGTGGGTCATGTGAAAGGAGCTTTTGTCAATAAATTTAGCATCGGTTGGACATACCCTTTTAATTTAGCTCTCTCTGGTGAGTTTTAGCCGACTCTAGGGAGTTTTGTATTGATATGGTTAATGAAGTATAAATTAAAGCTTCTGAATAGAAGAACATCAATTTCCTTTGTCATGCTATTGCTGGATGTAGACCAAAGAAAGACAATAATTGAGTGGGTCCTCTGTTTTTATTATAAAGCATGCAAGAAGAGGGGGGGCCGTTCCTGGGTGAATTCCTTCTCATAGGTTGAAGGTGGTTTGGAACAGTTACAGTTATTAAATGGAGACTCCAATAGGTGGGACAAGCATGTGACTTTTTTTAATTGAATGCACCCTAGTTTTTTAAAAAAAACCCAAATTTACAAGTGTCCGTAAAAGGAGAACAGCGTACATAAAATGCAATGAAACGGAAACGAAAATAAGTACACAAAAGAGGGGAATTCAACTGAGTAGAAGAGGAATTTACTCGGCGTGAGAAAACCCCAAGTCATTGGGTGGAGGTTACAAAGCACGGACACTTTCCCGGAGGCCCCGTACCCGTGTCGGACACGGCATGGACACGGCATGGACACGGCACATACACGTGTCGGACACGGCTCCAGCCGTGTCTGTCTTCATTTTATCTTGGATACGCTGAGACACGGCTAGGACATGGCCCAAGACACGCCTGGGACACGGCCCAGTCAATTTCAGCCCAAAAGTAAAAAAAACCCAAACATAGCCCACAAGTATTCAACTCATTTAAAACAACTTAGAACAACTCATTTAAACAAAATCACTTTCTTAAGGTTAAAAAAATAATGATTTATTAGTTTAAAACAATGATTTAAAAAAAATGATTTATTGATTTAAAACAGTAATTTATAAAATCAATGATTTATTATTTAAAACAGTGATTTATAAAAACAATGACTTATTAGTTTATACAATTGGTTATAAATAGTGAATTAAATGATATGTGTTTGTTTATTTAAAATATTGATACATATTTATTTATTATATTAATTTATTTGTTGTCGTGTCCTAGCCGTACCCATGTTCTATTTTTTCAAAATCGCCGTGTCACCGTGTCCGTGTGGCTGTCCGTGTCCGTGCTTCATAGGGTGGAGGCTTTGGTAAAGAGGAGAGAATTACCTTTGATTTCTCAATAAGAAATTTAGGAAATGATGGATTTTTTTTTCTATACATCATTCAGTTTTGGATAGTATCTTGATGATGGATTTGGGACATGTTCCTTAATACATGGATCTGGTTTGTGGGCGTGGACAAGGATAATCTAATGATGGTTTACACTTTGATTATGTGAATTTGTATGCATATATAAAAAGGAGAAAAACATATGGATGCCAGTGTATTTTCGTCCCAGAACCAACTCTTCTATAGAAAACAAATAAACTTCAAAAAGTTACTAATAGTTAAAAAGTTGCTACATCAGCTTCAAAATTGATGCACACCACGTGATGCCATTGTTCTCACACAGCTTTCTAGATAGGGACAGGAAATCTAATGGGGGGGTTTCCTTCTCTTTACACAAACCACTTCGGAAGGTAAAGCTCATTGTGTTTTTTTTGTATATATTTCAAAACTTGGTTCTTACTCTAATTAAGAGAGCTTTTTTTATTTGCCCATGCAAGGACTCGTGAGGCAGAAATCATTATCAAATAATTAATAAGATACAACATTATGTTTATCTCATGTTATTGTAGGATTTTTTTATAGAAGACATGGAGTATGCATCTTTTGTAAGTTTTGTATGTCACCTATATTATTGTAGATTTATAGGATTTTGTCTCCTATATGTGGTATTAGGTGTGTTTTTTTGTTCTTTCTCAAATCCATTCATTTTAAAGGTAATCCCATTCATTATTAATATTATGCTTTCTTACAATGAAAATATTATTTCTCCCAATGTTGGAAAAAAAGTCCATTTTCAACTGTGCCCACTTGCATTTTTTCGTATTTTGAGAAGGTTGTTGAACCCCACAATCAATACAATCTTTGGCATCATCATTTCCATAAACAATGATATTGATCTTATTTTTGTATATAATACTAGACAAGGATGTCACAGCAAGAGTGTGGGCCATGAATTCAGTGCATATAAATGTTGTTATGTGGAGTTTTTTTTTCTCCATATTTTCTATAATGAATTCATACAATTCATTAAAGTGTGAATTTTAGTGTGAATTTTTATTTTTTAATATTATAGAAGCATATGTTTATCAAATGAGGTACTCTATTTAAAAAATAATCAAATCAAAACATTTGTATATTAGAATTGGGGCTAAAAAAAATGTCCGTACATAACATTATTATTTATATAAATGCAAAATTTCATTCAGGATGTCTATAAGAACAATATTATGTTCCAATCGATATCCATGAAAATAAAAAGTAATGTATATGCATTTCAACATTGTTTTTTTTTCCTTGAAATGCTTATTATTTGACTTTTGAAAAGTGATATATCAAGTTTTCTTTTTTAAAAAAATTATTTAAAATATATATTGTTATACAAAATAAAGTATATATTGAGATGTAATAAATTTTTTTTTCTTTTAAAAAAATAATTTCTTTTACTGAAAGAACCCGAACACGATATAGCACTATATACACTACATATCATGAGACTACAAAATGACATAATACATAGCGCTATTTTACATTTTGCATTACTTGGATTGATAACCTTTGATTAGCAAATGAATAATGTTATGTATAACTCATTTTGCAATCCTAATATCAGTCTACATGTGTTTTGAGTTTTTTTTAAAATAATAATATACTTTATTTAATGAGGTATATGCTTTTAAATAAAGAATGAAATATATACTTCAATGAATTGCATAAATGCATTTATAAAAAATATAAAAAAATTCAATCGAAGTATATATCTTGTTAACGTGAGCATATGCTTCATTAATATTCCATATAGAATTGGAATTGAACTATAAGAAAAATCGGATACAACACTTAGAAACAAAATGTGGGGCTCTTAAAGCATACAATTAAATACGAAGAATATTAAATGCAGAAAAAACACCAGAACCTACCCTTAAAACCAGGTGCTTGAAGCCAATATTATAAATTGAGAATACCCTTTATTTATGAGTTATGACCACACGAGAGATAGGGTAGTTGGGTATCTTCGATGCACCACCTCACAAGTTATTGTTATTGTTGTTGTTGCTGCTGTTGTGAATTTATTATGAGCAGGGGACCAGTTTATGATCAGATTATGTTGTCCTAATCTATTGAACATGAATTGGCAAACCTAATAAGTGTTTTGATTTTTGTTTTTAGAAACTTGTGGACATATCTATTCTAATTAATAATCAAAACAAATGTTGTTTGAATGAGTTTACAAAAAGATGGAAGGTAAACAAAAGAAAAAGATGGAAAAAACAAGCAAAAGGTTTTGGAGATGGATGATCATTATCCCTTCATTCAAAACAAACGTGAACTCAGGGTCGGCTCTGAGAATTTATATTTTTTACTGGGCCCTAAACGGATATTTAAAATGGGGCTCCATGCATATTCACAAAAAAACTTAACTTGTTTAAATATTGTACATCATTTTAATAAAAACTACAAATATTACAAAATAATACATGATGTTTTATCATAATTTAAAGGTCTAAAATCAACAAACAAAAAAATTAAATTTTAGTGGAATAAAAAAGTTATAAAAATCATAAAAATGTCTAAAGAGTGTTTGAGCATAATTTAATTCAATCAATTGGAGGTAGAGAGAGAAAATAAGATATATGTGGGGCAGAGATGTTGCAAAGAGATCTTCTTGAAATAAAAATACGTAGATATTGTTTTTATGGTTGAAGAGATCTGAGAAGAGAAATTTTAGGCTTGATTTTAGAAGAAAAATGTGTTAATTGAGAGAAACTAATTCACCATAGGAAAAATAAATATCTCATCACCGTCCATTTTTTTTATTCCACCAAACATGTCGTTCTTGGGGCCCTCCTTGGATGGGAGCCCTATGCATATGCCTTGGTCGACTCCCCTTAGAGCTGACCCTGCACGAACCGGAGTCGAGTTGGTAAGATAACAACCGGAAAATCATTCCTTACTTCATGATGGAGAGGGTCACCTCGTCGACGGATGACTTTTGTTGTTCTTGAATCTTGATGATCCTTTGTCGAAAAAAACGGGGTATATCATCATTTATATTTTTCTAATCTTCCATATCTTAGTCTAAACTAATTTTGTGTGTGTGTAGAAGAAAAAAAATGAAGATTGTAGTGACAACTGCAGTTAGCACTTAGTTTTTTTTTTAACACCTTGTTTTTTCAGTTTTTTAAATTTATTTTTAACATATGAAAACACTTTTAAATTAAGGGTTATCCTTTTTCTATATCATGTTTTGTATATTGTTATGCACTGTATAAATTGTTAAATCATACACCGTTCTCTCATTCCTTAAACATTGTTATGTATCTACGTATCGTAATAGTTGAATATTATTATGTAACATGTACGCTGATGTACATACAGATAATATATGAATGGAAGGAAATAAAAAATAAAACGGGTGTATTTTGTATAATTAAAAAAAGTGGAGGGAGAAAAAAGAAAGACATTGACAACTATTTTATGAATGTGACGTGACGGAATCAATTTAATTAACACGCAAATTCAGTGAACGTGAATAACATTTTTTTGTTCCTGATCAAGTTTTTACATGCTTCAAAGAGTCGAATAAAAAAACGTGAAAAGAAACTTAAAAACAAATCAGTGGATTGCCGAGTTTGACCCATGAAAAAAAGAAGCCATGGCTGCGATCAACCCACGATTTGACAAGCGGGATTGTAAAACTAATTTACTGTAAATATTAAGTTTAAAATTAATTCTTTAGTAAGCTGCTTCCCTCCTCTCCTCCCCTCCCCCTCGCTTTCTCAATTTTATTTTGAAAAATACAGCTTTTAACATTATTTATTTTGAAATCTATCAAATTATTTTAGTTTTCTGTTTAATTATACAATTATAAAAATAATTTTATAAATGTAAAAACTGTCAAATCATGCAACCAAATGATAAGCACTCTTACACCCCCTTATGACTTTTTATGTTTTTTGAATTTTTTTAATCCTCATGTCTTAACAGCACGTCAGCACCTACTCCCCTCTGGATGATCTGAGCCGTCAATCAGTAAAATCCACCCAAATCACAAAACATTATTTATTGTAGGGATTTTTATTTTAAAGTTCCTTTACACTATGCTATTTAGTGATCGATCCTCCTTTTTTTGTATTTTTTAAGTCCCCAACATTAAATGTTATTTCATTATTAGTCCCTCCATCGTATGTGTGTCTGTTTACGCTGATGGATAGTTGAAATTCCTAAAATACCATTTAGAATTTTTAATTTTTGAGTTCTTATAAACTATGCTATGTGGTGATCGATCCATCATTTCTTCATACTGCAATTTAAGTCTCTAATTTTAAGTGACTTTTTCATTATTAATCCTTGTGTAAAATGTTCATCAATTTGGGGCTAATGAATATTTAAAATTTCTAAACTACCCATCCCTTAAATGAAAAAAACTCCAATGAAACCATTTTTAACATTTTTAATTAGATATGATTTTCTAGTTCAACATATCTTCAACTTTCATTATTTAATACTTAAAATAAATGATTGTGTGTAGCTAAGATTCTATAATAGTGTAAAAAATCTCAGATATTTCATAAATAAGATTTCAAATATAAATAAATAAATAATATAAATATGTTAGATTCCCATAAACATTAATCTCTAATTAAATAAAAGTATAGAACCATGTAAAATAATTTTTTCATTGAGTGCATATAAATTTTCTAATAGAATCTAAATTTTTAAATTTAAAATTCTAAACACACTCAAAATATCTAATTTGAAATTTCACAATTTTTAATTAAAAAAATCATTTAAATCAAAATTCAATAATGAAAAAATCGTTAAATTTACTTATGTAATCATTCATTTTTTGTTTATGTAATAAATCATAATTAAACATTTAAAACTATAAGATAATGCAATCTTAGGTTGAGTGCACATATGTAATGTTGAAAAACATTAAAATTGTCACTGAACACTTAACAATGCAAATGTAGTTTTATGAAAGAGAGAGCTTGATTACTAAATAACGTAATTTATATAGACTTAAAATTAAAAATCTCATTTCATAAAATAACGGTATTCAGACGAACGTTTAGCACATAGACTAATAAGAAATTGAGGACTTGAAAAAAAATACGAAAAGTGGAGGGATCGATTACTTATAACATAATTTACAGGTATTTAAAAATAACATTCCCTTCTCTGTGTTAACAAAAATTCACTTTCTATCACCTTTTCCGACCGTTTTTTTTTATTTTTTTTCCGTCTCACTTTGCCTTCTCATAAGGAGAAAATCCAAAGCATTTCTGAGTCAGAAAGTCCCCACCTTTGCTTCCATTTCTCTCCCCCCAATCGATTTTTCCTCTCATTTGGCCTGATATTGTGATGGGTTCGTGCCTCTCTTCGCAGCAGGGGAGAGACCCAACTCTGGACTCGCTTGGCTGCTCCTCCTACCCAATTGGCGGGAGAGGATCGAAGAAGTGGAGGCGGAGCCGGAAGACCTCCGAAAGGGATGTCACGGGTGGAGTGTTCGATCGTCGGACCCGAAGAGGAGGAGGAGGTGTTGTGGTTGGTGAGGACGAGCTTCACAGGGTCCCGGGGAGGATGTTCGTTAATGGGTGGAGCGAAGTGGCTTGTCTCTTCACCCAGCAGGGAAGGAAGGGCACCAACCAGGACGCCATGCTCGTTTGGGAGGTGGGTTTTGGTTTTTGATCGGAAAAGGTGTTTTCTTTGTTCTTGTTTTAATTTGGGTTTTTTTTGTTTTCATGGTATTTGGACAAGATGGTATTTTTATTACTATTGGTTGGTTTGATTCATGGAAATTTTGAATTTTTGGGGGCTATAATTATGTTCAATTCTAGGTCTTTGATACTTCCTTTTTCTTTGAATTATGTTTTGTCTAATTGAATTCTTTGATGTTTTTATTTGTACACATGTAGTTTAATCAACACAGTTTATTGGATATTTTTCTAATTATATGTTTCTTTGTGGGTGTCTTTGATTATTATTATATATATATATGGTGGAAACCCCAATTTGATTTTTTCAGTCAGAAACTAAAAAACAACAGATATATCAATTTAGTGAGAAGCTCCATGGAGTCTTTGAATGTCATTAGGTATGTTGGGGTCATTGGGGAAGCTGTAAGCTAAATTTAATGTGGGAGAACCGGAGAAGTGGTCTGTCTACAAAACTGGTTCTCCATTAGTTGTAGATTGTAGCTTGCATGGAGCATATTTAAAATGTTATAGGAGAAAAACAATTTTGTTCTCACTGGCTATGCTGATATATGAAAATTACTGATCTTTTTCCGAAAGAAGGATTATCATTGTTTGACTAATCGAGGCATCACGACGCAGTGCTGCCTGGGTCACTGGATGAGCTGGAGCATAATAACTCTGGCTTATTTTGAAAACACTTTATTTATTTATTCATATGGATTGGATGTATTATTGTTTTTACTTCCATTAATTTTTTTCTTTTAAAAAATGGTTTTTATTACATTATTGCATTGCAGTTACCCCCGCTGAGTCCATGATGCAGATGTCATGTTGAGATGTATTTCCACTCTTGTTAGTTAGATCATGCATTTGAGAGAAACAACATCAAGAACATTGAATTTCTACGAATCATTGATGACTATTTTGTTGTAATTGCAGAATTTTGCTTCAAGAAATGACACTATCTTCTGTGGAGTTTTTGATGGTCACGGTCCATATGGACATATGGTTGCCAAAAAAGTCAGAGATTTGCTTCCTCTTAAATTGAGCACACAGTGGAGTTCGAACATGAGTGATTGCTCCAGCCCACATCAGAATGGCAATGTGCCTGGAAGTATGAATTTGGAAGAAATGGCATCCATTAGCATAGATGAAGAATGGGAGGAGTCCTTAAATGCAGACGAGAAAGAAAAGCTTCCTGAGATGTTTCCTGCCCTGAGACAATCTCTGTTGAACACTTTCAAATGGATGGATAAAGAACTGAAAATGAGCCCAACTATTGATTGTTTCTGCAGCGGGACTACTGCAGTGACATTGATAAAACAGGTATATTTTACCAATTACGATCTAACTGTTTTTCTGTTTACCCAATGTTCAGAAACTCTTGTCATTTAGCATTAGATTTGGCTGAGTTACCGAAGAATCATCTGGTTCAGATGTAAACTCTCCAATTTTCCCACAAAATTTGACTTTGGACTCGGTACACACTGTGCTTCTGAACCGGGTCCATAGTCTGAGTTTTTGAACATTGGTTTTTCCCTATTCGCCAATTCGCAGGCTGTTATAGGACATGCGACTTGCAATTCTTCAGGGACAGGATCTTATTATTGGGAATGTTGGTGACTCAAGAGCTGTGTTGGGCACAAGACATAAAGATAATTCACTGGTTGCTGTACAATTGACCGTGGACTTGAAACCAAATCTTCCAAGTATGTCTGCTTGAATCCCTTTAACATAAATATATTTAAGGAAACAATGTCTTTGGATGAGGAGAATCTCTCAAATCTAATGGCTAGAAACATCCTCTTGTAGTCTTGTTCTATCCACTGGAATGTGATCACCAAGTCTGAGCTCCATGTTTTGACCTACTCAATAAGCTTGATTTACGTAGATATTCCAAATTCGAGAATCTATGTATCTTAATTTATTTTAGTTTGATTATGATTGCATGCACATTAAATTTAGTCATATCTTGCCATACCGAAACACTTACATTCTCTATCTACTCTTTAGGGGAAGCTGCGAGAATACAACAATGCAAAGGAAGGGTTTTTGCCTTGCAAGATGAGCCAGAGGTTGCACGATTGTGGTTGCCTAATAGTGATTCCCCTGGGTTAGCCATGGCTCGAGCTTTTGGAGATTTTTGTCTTAAGGATTTTGGTTTAATTTCTGTTCCAGACATTTCTTATCGTCATCTTACTGACAGAGATGAGTTTGTTGTTCTTGCCACAGATGGGGTAAATTCTTCTACTTTTTTTGGTAAAAAAAAATATTCTTTGATGCACATCTGAACAAATGAAACATGAACTCAATTTAATGCGAGGGCTCAGAACCCTGTCCATTATATAATATCTATGATGATCCATTGCCAAATTATTGAACACCCGGGAAGCCAATGCTCTCCACTTGACTTGGAATAATGCTTTCACTTAACAAATTGTTTTTTCTTCCCTTTTTGACACTGCCAGGACTACTGATTTCACTATCATTTCTCAAGAGAAAGAAAGCATTTTTATTGTTATATTTCTCTGTTAGAGCCATTTTAGTTGTGTTCCTAAGAAAAGCTAATCCAGATTTTTACTTGTTTCATTAATCATCCTATAACTTAAAATGGTACCACTAGACTTGGATGTAAGCAGCTTTTCTCTCTTTTTTTTTTTCTTTCATAGGGAATTCAAAACAAGTGTATTCCATATCAAATGTCCTTTTCCTTCATAAGTTAAGATTACTCTGTTATTTTGACAGTATGTTTATGTCTAGTACATGCACCCACCATTCCCAGAATTAATTGCTCCAAATTATTGAAAGAGACAAATCAGAGAGCTATTGCAGTTGTAAGAGTAATCTGAGTTACATTGTGGGGGAAACCTGGGGGGGGGGGGGGGGTTGCAAGATCCATGGTTCAGAATTGACAGTGATATTTGCAACCAAGAGAGATTACCTGTCCAGAAAAAAAAAGGCCCTCTGTTGATTACCATTGTCAGAATCATTAGCACTTCCTGTATATTTATGTATGTGGATTACCGATCTCTAGTTTATGTGGTATTTATGTCTGCTTTTCTGCGTAGGTCTGGGATGTTCTCTCGAACAAGGAAGTGGTGGATATAGTGGCATCAGCACCATCCCGTGCAATGGCTGCCAGGGCCCTTGTCAACTGTGCAGTCAGAGCATGGCGCCTAAAATTTCCAACCTCTAAGAGCGATGACTGTGCCGCAGTCTGCCTGTTTCTCGATCCACCCACCCCATCCAACCAAGCCACAGTCACAGAGATGCCAAAGGATCCAGTGGTGGCAGTGGCTATGGATGATGGTGAAAAAGCAAATGGGGAAGTTGAAAAGCCAGTTTCAGATGAAGATATAGTTACTGCCCGAGAAGCAAGGGCGTGCCAGCCAACAAGAAGCCTTGCAGACTGCATCTCAACGGAGGAGGAGGAATGGTCTGCACTTGAGGGGGTTACGCGTGTGAACTCTCTTCTAAACCTTCCCAGGTTCTTGTCCGGCAATAACAAGTCATCTGCCAGCCAGAGGAAGTGGTTGTGAATAGGTATGTCTCTGCGTACAGATTTGTAACATTTACTTCAAACAATTGGAGGTGGCTATTTTTGCTGCTGCATGAAGAATCCGCAGAAACCACGCACTCCTATAGACTAAACACATCCTCCTTGAACACACCTTAAGGGAGGGAGAAACTGTTGTTAGATTGCTGCTTGTGAATTCTATTGTCCCATGTGTGGGAATGGGATCGTCCTGAGTAACTACAGGGAACAACCTGTTAATGAGAATGCGTCACATAAGTCGAATCCACTGTAAATCTTCACTCTTACCGGTAAGAGTCTATTCAAATATATTTGTTCACAGTGCATTTGACTTACGTGGTGCATTTTTATTGGCTGCTACAAGCTTGTTCCCTGTAGTTAGCCACAAACGATTGAACCCCATTTCTTTTGTAGAAACAAATTCTTTTCATTTTTATATAGATCAAGAGAAGACTGTATGTTTATGGATGGAGTCACTTGTTAAAGGGGCCTAATTCCTAATTCTATATACGCAATAATCTGAGGTGTGTATTAGGTGACAAAAAATCACTTCTAATTGATAAATACTATTGTTTTAATTAATAGTTACGTGAAGAAAATGCACGTTCATCTTGAAAATTTTTGTGTAATTTGGCTGCACAGCAACTTTATTCATCCACATATGTTATTATTTTGGTCTTTTAACTTAGAAGATCTCACCAAGTCATGAGCCTGTTCAAATTTTAGTCCACAAGTTGTGAGTTCATTCTCTAAGTATTCTCAGTTCATTTAAGTAAACCAATTTGTTATTTGACTTACTTAAATGAACTGTTTTCAACTTTTCATATTTTCCAGCATATAAAACATATTTCATTTGCGTCATATTTATTATTTGATTGGGTGATTCAATTTCTTATTTGTTCACTGATGGAGTAAATTGAAGAAGTTTAGTAGATTGAGAATTAATGTTGTACTTAGCAGGATGCATATATCATGCAGGAGTTGCAGTCAGAGGTAGACTGTAGACACATTTGAGAAAGAAATCATGAGGCATGATACAACATAGGGCGCGTTTGGATGTACATCGGGGAAGGCTCGCATAGAAATAGCTGGATAATGGTGGGAATATAGAAGCCAGAAACGTATTTGTATTTTTGTGGCATTTTCATCACAGAATTTGCCCAAATGCGGATCCAAATGCACTCAGAGTGAAAAATTCGATAGGGTGTTGGAGAGAGTGTTCATGTGTTTATTAAGACCATAATACCATATGCATAGATATTTATAAGTTATAATAGTTTCAACATACATGTCATATCAACCTATTTTAAATTAAAAGCTATAAACGACTGTAAATTTTTTTATCTTTTGGTGGAGACCTAGAGATAAAATGTGTTGTGATTAGTAAGGTTTAGTCATAACTGAATAACTATGCTTTTAAGCTTTTGTGCTGTTGGTCTTCTAATGGCATGTGTGAAAAGTTGGAGAGGCTCCATTTGTTTTAAAGTTATTTATGTGAAAAGGATTCCATAAATAATAGGTAGACTTTGTATTTTATTGTTTATTTTTCCAGGGAGTTTGAAAATCGAGTGATGCTTTTCTGATATATGTTTCTACTCCATATTGGACAATGATGAACTTAAACAAGTAGACCAAAAAAAAAAAAAATGCATACCTAAAAAAAGTATATTGTGTTTCATGTTTGTCTCTCTAGTTATTTTCAATGACCGAAGCATTTATATATTACTTTATCTTTGTATTTTGAAAATAAAATATTTAAAAAATAATTTGTTCAATCCTTGTGTCTCCCCCATCTGAAGTTTACAGTTTTTTTTTTTTAAATTATACTCCTCTATTAAAGTAGATATTATTATATAGAATGAAATATATACTATAATACAATAATATATATTTTTTTGTTTTGAAAAAATGAAATTTTTTTATGCAATTCAAATAAAACCTCATACACTGATATATACCGATAAACCTACACTTAATCATTTAAATATTGGTATTTTCAAGGGTAACAACCATCCATTCTTTTATGCTCATTTTTTTGAAAGTGCTAATTTTATAAAGAGACGTACATATTATAAAGTTTTATGCTTTTTCTGAAGTGATTGAGCAATAAAAATATATACATATTTTATATGCTTTATTATTACATAAACATATATATTTGGAGGATAAAAGTGAAAATATATAAAAATGGAACTAGATACGTCTTATTCATTATTAAATTCTTCTCAAACCAACTAGATAATTTACCTACTCTCTTGGATTGGTTGGGTTTAGTTGTGACCTAGATTCTTCTTAAAGTTCAACTTGGTCCCCTGTATTTCTATCCCTTCAAAATGAATGTCATTATCAACTTTAATCATTTATATTAATCAAGGCTGATAATGATAAGTTAAGGTCTGCCTTTGTAGTACTGGTCATTTTGAGAAGAAAAAGAAAAAGAACAAGAGGAGAAGAATCTCCCAGGATGGAAATCCAATGAGATAATGGTGTATGAGAATATATGGAAATTAAAAAATATGTACTGCATCTATTTCACCAGTTTTGTTTAGTAAACACTACAAAATTAAAAACAAATGAACTTTCACACTTTTATATCTCCATCTCTATAAAATGATCCAAAATCCAGTGTATCTGGCCATTTTCATGCACATATTTCTTGGGACCATTGATTAATCTTCTTAAGCACTAACAAAAGTCCACTAAGTGGGAATGTCTTAATCACCTAAAGTTTTTTTGAAAACATAATCATATTAGGTTAATTAGATCCTCAAAAATTCTATATGAGAGATGAAGCAACTCAATTATGCTTGTGCAATCATCCCATTTTTTTTTCTTCTCAGTTTCAATGACAGGCGTGCGATGCAGCATTGCTAGTAAGTTATAGCAGAAAAAATATTAATGAATAAATATATTAATAGAGCTAACAAATTCTCTTGCCTTTCCTAATGATCACTTTTAGGTAGGTTTGTTTTTATTAGTCACAACTTGCATGTTAATGCTTATTAATTAACAAAAGAGGAAGTGGAACCAAAGAGCATCTTTGAGAAACAAATTGTATAAATTATATGAAGTGGATGGAATGCGTGTATAATGCCAACTAATGCTTTTAACCGAATCTTTTCACCAATAGGTTTGGCTTTGAAGCTGATACATTCACTCCGTTTTGCCATCAGTTTGTAGTTCAAAAATGGTCCACCAACCACCTATACATTGTGATGGTACAGTATATAAAAATTAAATTTTTATTTTTTTATTTTTTCAAAGATAAAAAAATATTAATGTATTTCATTATATATTTCATTTTATATAATAATATGTATTTGATTGGAGTGTACTTAAAAAAAAAAAAGAAACCGATGAAGGCTGAGGACAAGGTTGCACACAATGCTGGACAAGGATTGCAGAAGTGATATATTATGCTGGAATCTGAATTTTAAAACTGATTATACAAGAAGTTCATCTCTCCATAATTTTGAAAATCCTAGCTTTTGGCACTATCATGCGTTTGATTGCATAATTACAAAAGCAATGTCTTGTAAATGTAAATGTTGTACAATCGTGCAACTAAACGCACCTAGAGAGTTTGGTGATTGTGAACTAGAAGTGACACAGGAATAAAATAATGGATTCCAAATTTTGTTTACTTGTGTGCACCCGCAAAAGAGCATAATGAGAGTGATTACTAATTCCTAAATCATATGACTAATAAATCTTGTTTGAATGAATTTTCTGATGCATAAAATGAACAAATTAAAGTCTAAGCATATGTGGAGGAGGGAAAAGGTAGGTAGAGTTTGGTCATTGTGTTTTTGTCATGATTAAACCAAAGAGCAACCAACATGAGATAATAAATCTTGTTTGAATGGATGCCCACAGTTTCCTCAAAAAAATATCTTGTTTGAATATAATATATTTTATCTACATACGGTACAGTAGGAATCATAGGATATCCGCGTATGGCTTTTACCGATTTAGGAAAAGCATGAGAATATGAGATAGAAGACCTAGTGTAAGTGTGAAGGATATAAATTATGGATAAGGATGCAAAAGGAACATTGTGAAGGCTCAAGAGTGAGAGTAGAGGTGCAAGTATTTTATATATAACAGTGGTAGAGGAAGTAGATCAAGTTGGACAATCATCAATATTTCAACACTTGTATAGTTGTAGAACTTAATTATCTTATACCATCTGATCGATTGTGTACTGACATGACATATGATTCTTCTGATTTATAAGAAGTGATCGACATGTGAACCCTCTTATACTAGTATAATATATATATTAGATAGAATAACATAATTTTCAATGAGACCTGAAATAACAATACAAGCTTATTTATACATGGCATAGCTATATTCAATTATTCATTGTAAAAAAATGTTTTAATTTCTTAGGTTTATTCACCCCTATTTTACCCTTTCACGTCTATTTTTCTACTTAAACAAGAGTGATTAAGAAATATGTTTATTTAAAATGGAAAAATGTGATATTATACTTGTTAATTGAGAAAACATTACATACTACATGTGAGAGATGTAGCTATCATATTTATCTTATCCAAAATTATAACTATTTTTAGTAAGATGACAAACAATGAAAAAAAATTAAAAATTGAAAAAAAAAAAAAAAAGAAATTTATTTAATTTTCATCTCTCACGTCCTCGTATTACTATTTTATGTATGTGGATAAATTATCCGCAGATGAAAGACTATGGTGCGAATAAAACTCCTCACATAAGTTAAGGGGCTCAAGGAGGGAATGACAATGACACTCCTTACTTTCATTTCATTTCCCCCTTCAGTTTCCAAAAGTGCAGATATAAATTAAAAGAAAAGGTTGACTTGTAAACTTTTGTAAGTAAATAAGAGAGAGAGGGGGGAGGGGTGGGGGAAGGCATAGAGGGGGGAACAAGGTACAAACAATAAGAGACAAAACAAGTGGCAGATGAAATGAAAAAAAAAATACAAGGAAGCATGGGGAAAAGAAAGTGTGTTTGTGTGTGTCATTCATTATGACTCATAACACGGAAGACAGCAATCAATCGGTTGTCACTTCCCCCCCAACCCATTTTTATTTTTGTACCAAACAATTCATTCACATTCACCTTTCTCCCTTTATTACTACTCTCTCCCTCCCATGGGAATTGAATGACATTTTCATATAGTACCACACGTCGATAACTCTCTTACTGTGTTTTTTTTTTTTACATGTAACGTAAAAACAATGGTTTAAAGTGTATTATATTATCATGAGTAAGAGAAACCTATGAATGGCATGCATGTGTGTCATAACAATTTTCATGTGCATGAACACATATATATGGATGAGTTGTACATGGAACTTCACATGCACATGTATGTATATCTATAGTTATTGTTGATCTTTGGATGATTGTTATGTCTTGTTGACATTTCCATTCTTTTAGTAATTCCCTTTTGTAAAGTCCTGTATATTTCTCTCTACAACAATAGAATTACATTAAAAAAACAAAAACAAAAAAAATTTCACATGCATTTATATATACACACACACATTTACATGAGGATGTGCATGGTATGAAAAGTAAGGTTGCAACTTGCAACTTGCAAAGACATATTAAGAGAAGCATATGAGATTCATTAAGGGTATATATGTTTGGGTCACATGTAAATTGTTATTTTTGTCATTTTCGATCATTTTATGTGATGACACAAACAATACATTTTATTTTCTGTCATTTTTCATCACAAACACAAACAATAATTTTATTTTTCGTCATTTTCTATTACATGTACAAACATCATTTAAACTGGTTAAAAAATTAATTTTTTTCTATGAATTTCCTTACTATTCAAATTCCCTCACTATCTGGATGAATTTTTAGTGGATTTTTAATTTGTTTCTCAATAATCACACAAAGCTGGGAGAACAATGTGCGAGCTATGGTATTAGGGTTTATAAAATGAAGTAGCTAGACAAGATCTGGGTTTGCATGTATTTTCGGAAGTTGTTGGGAATTGAAATATAGTTGGGTCGGGAGTGACATGAGGGAGTTGGGGAATGGAATTAATGGAGAAATACTTAAAAGATACCCTCCCATGACAGAAAACACAACATACATATATATATTATATAAACATAAATACATGTATATATTAAACAATACACCTTACACACCGCCCACTGAAAACTTTGTTTATGCGCAATCACTTCAACCTCTCAATGGAAAGGAAAAAAAAAAAACTAATAGAAGTTATTGCAAAACCCACCCCCTAGCTCTTCTTCTCGATCTTATTCTTTTTGTCTGATTTTTTTTTTTACAACTGGTCAGAATAAATATATTTTATTATCAACAATCACACCTGACATGGGTACTGTTTTCTTTTGTGTTCCACACACGAGTGGGTTTGGAAGACAACATGTTTCTTTCAAGAAAAAAAAGAAGGAATGGACCATCATAGGTTTTAGTTAGATTAGTGAGAGCTAATAAGAAGTGGATTTGTGAGGGGCTACTAATTCCTCTTTTTTGTATGCAGCATGTTACATTTAATTTTATTAAAAAATAAAAATATTCACATAGGGTTATCTTCAGTTGCTTTTGGTAATAATGGAAATGGTCCCCCCCATGCTTCTCTCAATGTTATTGAGTGTGTTTCCTTTTCCTGCCTTCAACTCCACTCAAAACTGCAGCCCAAAAGAGTCCTCTGTGTTATCATATATTCAACATGGTCTGCTTTCCTCCTGTTTATCTTTTCCCCTCTATTAGGACAATATTGGGTGCTTGAGTAGCAGAGCTGCAATGTCTTAACTGATGCTGAGATATATGTAATGCATAGAGAAAGGGAATAGCTAGGGACTGTAATTCATGCATTCCCTTTTGGCAGTCCCCAACATTTTTTTTTGAAAGTATAATGTATGTTTTTTTCTTAACATAATATAATAACAGTCTAGTCTAATTAGTATAGAATAGATTAAGGTCCTTTTTGGATTTGCAATCAAACTGATTCCAAAGTAAAAGAATCTCAAATGCATATCTAAATATATTTTCAGTGTTTAATTGTTCAAATGAATTTTTTATTTTTTTTAAAACAAAAAATCTAACAAAAGGAAAAGTTTTTAATACATTTCTTTTTAAAAACTAAATTTCAAAAATAAGTTTTAAAAATCTTAATATTTCGACAGCACGTACAAAAGATAGCTTAAGAACTAAAAGAACCAAGATTATTTAAATAAGAGAGAGAGAATGAGAGATAGACCTAACAAAAGAATTTCAGAAGATACTCCTAATGAAAAGGGTGGACTTTTTTTTGGGGTGTCAAATCACTGAATTTATTTATCCCTCTCAGAAGAGAGGTGAAATAACTGAGTGTATATATAATGAGATCCACTTTATCATTGGATTTTCTGCACACAAGGTTTCAGTCTCTCTCTCTTTCACTCACCTTTATCTTGAGTGCAGCGATACATGTAATACTTCACACTTTATTATTATTGTTTTCAGTTTCCTTCCACTGCTACTGTGCAGAAGAGTGCAAGGAAAGGTTGGATTCCTTTGCAGTTTAAGGGGGTTATTGATCTCCACAAGTTAGTTGAGATCTCCTCTCTCTCATTTTTCAGTAGCATGAGATTGGACAGAGATTATATAATAATATATATATAGCCAGAGGGGATGTGTTTGGAGAGAAGATCTGTAATAATAAAAATAAAATGCTCTTCCACCTGTGAAGGTGAAAGGTATCTTATTTATAAACACACACAAACACAGGCCTCTTCTTACTGATACCCCAATTTGTCCTTGTTATTTATGTCCTCTTCTCTGCTAATGTTCTTTCTGTCTATTTAGCAATCTCTCTCTTTCTGAGATTTATATTTGAGCAACAAAAAAGGACAACCACAGCTAGATGCACCACCTCAGTTCATTCACATAAATGCAAATTAAAACCAGGGCAGATTTGTACAAACCCATTAACCAAACAAATGCAACATTTCAGTAATATTTAGTGGGGGTGGAGATATAGAGAGGTGATCACTTAATTGTTGTGAACAGTACTCATATTTTGGGCATTTAATGTGTAGAAGAAGAGAGGGGATTGCTTGTTGTAACAGTGTTTTCCGTACTAACAAACATATAGTGTCCACTTCAAGGAAGTTATCTATCTGAGAAAACCATCAATGAAGATGCAGAACATGGAGAGAGACATAGGTGGTTGGAAGGGAAGGACCTGCAATGTTTTGTGTAGTCTCTGTTGGGCATTTAAAGCTTTTCTTGTGTGATCACCTCCTTCCAAGCATGTTATAATATTGAATATGTAAACAAAGATATAAATATATAGAGATATGACAGTGAGCCTACACTAAGCAATTCTGATCCTGAGTATAAACACACTGTATAGGATCTCCTGAACTTTGGGTTATTGTATTTGCTAATGGAAAAAATAGAGCATATTTTTAGTTACAACTTTACCACCCTTATACACAGCACTGTCTTTCTATCTCCCCCTTTCTCTATTTCTATGTATATATTCTCTTTAATTCTTTACAATAAAACTCTACAATGGCTACTAGTTCATGCTACAAACCTATGCACTCCCAATCACCATCCAATCCACAGACAGCATTAGATTCCATCCTCCTCATCTGCCCCTCCCTTCCCTCCTCTCTCTCTCTCTCTCTCTCTCTCTCATCATTTCCCAGTTGATGAGCCAAAAACAAAAACAGGTCCCCCCCCCCTTCCCCCCCACTCTTCTAGCTCCAAAGCCAAGGGCAACAACAAATTCCAAAAAGAATACCTCACCAAAAGACATAAAAAGGTATAAATCCCTTTCTCAACTCTCTTTCCCCCAAAAACAAAAGAAACTCCCCAAAAAATGACACTCATGTATATGTTTATAGAGAGAAATAGAGAGAGGGAGATTGAATGTGGAGGGGGGGGGGGGGGGGGGAATGTGAGTGAACAGAGAGTCTACAATAGATAAACTGCCACTCCTACTATCTCTACAATACAACACAAACACACAAAACATAGACACACACACTCTCTCTCTCTCTCTCTCTCTCTCTTTACCACCTCCCTGTTTTTGGCAGATGATGTCCTGTCAAGTGAGCTGCTTCATCCTCAGATGTTCTATTAAAGTAAGGCAATGCAAACACCCCCTCCTCCTTCTCCTCCACCACCACCACCAACCTCTCCTCCACCCTTTGAGATGCTCACCTCATTCAACCACCCCAATGAAGAAGACCAACAACAACAATCCCACCACTCTGATCATCACTTCCACCTCCCCATCTCCATCATCTCTCCATCCCCAACCACCACCACTACCTCCTCCACCCACATCAAACACCTCCTCCTCACCTGCGCCGACCTCATAACCCGCTCCGACTTTCCCTCAGCCTCCCGCGCCATCTCCCTCCTCTCCGCCTCCTCCTCCCCCTTCGGCGACTCCACCGACCGCCTCATCCACCACTTCACCACCGCCCTCTCCCTCCGCCTCCAACGCCTCACCTTCCACACCCTCCTCCGCCCTCCGCCACCACCATCCCCCACCCTCTCCGATGCCTACCTTACCCTCAACCATCTCACCCCATTCATCCGCTTCTGCCACTTGACCGCCAACCAAGCCATACTCGAAGCCGTCGACGGCCACCGATCGATCCACATCGTTGACTTCGACACCGCCCACGGTGTCCAGTGGCCCCCTCTCCTCCAAGCCATCGCTGAGCGGGCCGACCCATCTGACCCACCCTCGATCCGCATCACCGGGACCGGCTCCGACTCAGAGACCCTCCGTCGCACTGCCGACCGTCTCGAGACCTTCGCTCAGTCTCTTGGCCGCCTCCGCTTCCACTTCCAACCCCTCATCCTTTCTCCTACAGAAGGTGAATGAAATTAAGATGGAAAAAAATTCCATGAATGTATTTACATCTCCTTTGTTTTGTTATTCTAAATTTTTTTTCATCTACATAAGGCTCTTCGTCGTCGTCCATATTGAACATGATTGACGTGCGCCCGCACGAGACAGTGGCCTTGAATTGCGTGCTCCACCTGCACAGGCTGGTCCGGGACGACCCGCGGGAGATGTGGGCGTTCCTCCGCGGGGTGAAGCAGAAGCTGAAGCCGACGATAGTGACGGTGGCGGAAAAGGAGGCGAGCCACAACGGAAGTACTACTTCGTTCATGCAGAGGTTCGCGGAGGCGATGGACTACTACGGCGCGGTGTTCGACTCGTTAGAGTCGACGGTCCAGCCCGGGAGCCGAGAGAGGCTGGCGGTGGAGGGGGTGTGGTTCGGGCGGGAAATAGAGGACATCGTTGCGATGGACGGAGACGGTCGGAGGGAGAGGCACGAGAGGTTCGTGAAGTGGGCCGAGACTCTGAGAGGGGCGGGTTCGACAATGTCCCGCTAAGCCCGTTCGCGCTGTCGCAGGCGAAGCTTCTGTTGAGGTTGCACTACCCTTCTGAAGGGTATCAGTTGCAGCTCTTGAAGGACTGCTTCTTCTTAGGTTGGAAAAACAAGCCCCTCTTCTCTGTCTCTTCTTGGCACTGATTATAATATGTTATGGTGACAATAACCCTAATTTTCAAGGCCTTCCCAAACCTTTTATTCAGGGTGTTTCATTAGATTAAATGCATGAATTTCTTCTAACCCTAATTTTTCATATTGGAAGGGGGGGGGGGGGAGAGATGGATGAAGGGCATGCATGCATGGATGGGGTTTCATGTTGGGATCACTAATAGTACGTAGCATGAGGGATTTTAGGGCTTCTAAAATGATCATAGCTCCTCTTTCATCTTTTCTGTTTCTCTTGTTCCAAGAAGCCTTTAGGAGAGTGCGGATTTAGAGATATTGGAAATACGTTTATATTTTTGTTTAAGGCACTAGGGCAAAGGTTGTTCCACCCTCTCCCACTTTTTTATTTTTATTTTATTATTTTAGTTTGTTGTATTTGGATTAGGATAAGCTAGTTTCCAATTATTCTCTTATGTCATTTTGTAATATTGATGATATTATTATTATTATTAATATTATTGCTACTTTGTAGTTCGAAGAAGAACAAACCATCTAGCATTACCCGTGCTTTAATTAGCTAGGTGGTTATTTTATTCCTTAGATTCCATACCTTAAAATAATCTCTCTCACTCTCTCTTGAAAGGCTGGTGGTGTGTATTTTGGCATTTTGATTTCATCTTTCTGTTTAGTATGTATGTTGTTATGTGATTAATGGGATCTTTATATATGCTTTGCTTTTTGATTTGTGTTTGCACGCTTTATTATTGTTTTCATCATCTAAAGTCACCACTCACTAACTCCTATTAGAAAATTAAAAAGGTAGGATAATCAGTTAGGTTCTAATGATAGACAACATCACTTTTTTTCTTTCTTAACAGCCCCTTCTTCACTACAAAGAGGCACAACATTTTTTAAGTGCTTTTGTGTGGACTTGGTATAATACACACACACACAAGCATATTATATGAGTTATATATATTTATAATATTCTTTGTTTTGTTCAATGCGAAGGAATGCGAAGCCCCGGATATGCCTGCTGTTGTGCTCAACATTGCAAGCATCAACCGCCTTAAATCCTGCTTTTTGTCTCCCCAAACAAAATCATGGGAGTTTTCAACACACCCAGCTTTCTTGCCTGCCCATGAAATCATTCCCTTTTTGGATTTGAAGAAACTCCACTCTCCCCCCCTTCTTGGGATCTTGCATGTCTGCGTGTGCGTGCCATCTCTCTCTCTCTCTCTAAACCATGATTCCTTCCTCCTTGTCTCTCTTTTTTTTCACTCTTAAATACAAAACCAAATGCATTACAACCTTTTAGAATATGTTCTCTTCTACTTGATCCTTTCTTTAATTATACCTTCAAAAGAATACAATGTCTAAGACTAGCAAACACTCTTTGTTTAAATTTATATATATATGCAGTATCATGTGTGGTGATTGTTTAATTTTTCATGATATCCTTTCCTGTTCATGAAATCATGTATGTTTGCTTCAGAAGTCTTGAATAAGATCAAGAAAGATCTCACAACAGAGTTCAGAATCTCATACAACAATGTTATACACATGGAAGATATCAGAGGCCTTAGTACAGATATATACATATATATATATAATAAGGAATTAAAGACAGTGTCATAAAATATCAAAAGAAGAAAGAATGCAGTATCTATGTACAATGGACTGAGCTTACACTACTACATAGTGTATACACACTTAAACTCTCATTTGGTGTGTATGTGTTGCTTCTTGTTGTGCTTCCTTTCTCTTCCCCTTCATATATACATATGTATTTTTTTTCTTGTCTTCACTGACACAGATTAGATGGTTGCAATGTTGCACACGCAATCGAGTTGAGTGTGTTGTGTACTAGCAATCCCAGAGGGCGCCATTGCAATTAATGATATCACTCACAGATAGGTTGCTTGGCATTGAATGACGTGAGATACTATATGCACAGGAGAGACCCTTCAAGTGTAGTACTGTAAGTTGTTTGATTGGAGGGAACGCAAGTTCAGTTAAGCATTTATTGGAGCCACCACTTGCATTTATTGCAATGATAGATGGGTTGGAATTAAGAGCAGGATTTTATGGGGGAGGGCATGCAGAGATTGTACATTTAGTTTTCTTAATCATTAATGGCTCAGGAAAGGAGAGAGAGAGGGGGAGAAATTGGCATATTGGATTTCCATATATTTATGATGATACTGTATTGCATTTGATGCATGAGGAGATGCCCCTTTATAGGAGAATATTCTTGTGTGATTTGTATAATATTGCATCTTCACTACTCTCCACACTGCAATATTTGATCCTATCATTAATTTTCATAAACTATCAGCACTACTACACTACAACTTGTTTTTACATAAGAATATTATATATAGCACTATATCATATTCATGTCAATTGTTGCAACATATATTACATCCAATGATCCATGTTTCAGGGAATGTGATCCGGTTAGGGTTACATCTCATCAAATTTTATCTGGATTTTCTTGTGATAGTACTCTTGCATGTTTAACATATGATAATGTGACAATTTTTAATATTAATTAGTCCTCCATTAGATACTCAACCCACATCATAGGATTGAGGCTTTGGAGCCCATCTCATATTTAGGGTTTCTTTAGTTCATTTTGGTTCGTCTTTAACACCTATGCTAACTAGCCACTGAATCTTAAAGTAAACTTACATCCAATAAAGAATCCCAAGGACAAGAGGATTCCATTTTGAAAGAAGTTTATGCACATGGCATGATTCAATGAATATGGTTCTTAAGATACTTATGGAAGTGATTGTTTCAGATGCCAATGAGTACAACATTGACACGAGAATGATAAACTGTAATATAAAAGAATTAAAATTGAATAAAAACAACAACTTGGTTTTGATATCATCAAAGGGCAAAAACAACATTCATTTGGTAGGGTTGCTTTTCATGTATTGTCAATGATGTCACGCATACATGAAAGGGGGGGAACAGAATTGAATAAGAACAAGAAGAAAAAAAAGAGAGAAGGAATCATTCACACGTTTGCAACTAAGCATCTCTGGTTCCCGGAGATCCTGTGGTGATTTCATGCTTGATTTTATATGTATATATGTGGATCTCTATATATCCATTAAACAGTAGAGAGAGTGACAGCCTAATCTCAACCATCTGTAGGGGTACACTTCACACTGTGCATCAGTTACTATGAGCTCATGAAGAGCATCCAAAATGACAAAACAAAGGGGAAAAAATCAAAATGTGTCATATATATATATATATATATATATATATATATATATATATATAGGGATCCGATTACGTGCGGTGTGCGGTCGGTGCGGTGCGCGATCACGGGCCGTCGATCACGGGTCCATCGCATCGGACGGTCGGGTGCGATTCACGTCGACCGTTGGATGCGATGGACCCGCGATCGAACGGTCCACGTCGTAAACCGCACCGACCGCACACCGCACGTATCACGACCATATATATATATATATATATATATATATATATATATATATATATGTATATATATATATCATATCCTCATTTGGGTGTACCTCTGATGCCTTGTGAGATAGATGTAGAGGGAGGACCATTATAAGTAGCTAGGTGTGGTGTAGTAGTCACTGAAGATGCAGAGAGAGAGGGATGGTTTGTCTTAAGAGAGATGACGAGATGAGGATCTTCTGTGCTAAAAGATGAGTAGATTTTTCTTTGGTTGATTATAATAATATATGTGGTGGGGAGGGGAGTGAAGCAGTTTCTGAGTGGCAGAGACGGTGCATGAGAAGGAAGGGTGGGTAAAAACAGCTTCTATTATTTTGTGCACATGATCTGGTCGACCCCATCATATAATTAGGAATATTAACAATCCAACCCCAAACAATGCTGTTATTCACACTTACTTTAGAGTGAACTTGGTTGAATCATATTCATCATGGATGTTATTATCTAACCCAGATAATGTAAAGAGAGCTAGGGTTCTGACATGTTTACAAATTTTAATAATTTTGTTAGGTATAATATATAATTGAATGGCTTTTTTTTTGTTATTCACTTTTGTGTGTTTTAAGTTTTCATGCATGCGTGCCATATATGAAAGGTCACTTGACCTACTTAATTATATATGTCGGCTTCGCTTATGAATTTGTTACATGGGGAAAGAACATAATGATCATATTGTCCACCCTTTTGCATTGATGCATGATTTATTATATATAATTTTTATTATTGTTAGTTTTGCAGTAGTTGAATTGTGTTGTGATCTGTGGAACAGAAAAAAAGATTCTGATGAGAATGCATGGAAAGCTAGGTTTCATTTGATCTTCATAAGATCCTGATATGATGCCTGGTAATGGTTGCAAAGCGCATATAATGTGTTACATGGAACTAAAGGTTTGATAATAATGATTAATGTATAGATGCAATTGCCTGGATTTTTAACTAATGGAAATTCTGATTTAGTGATACAGCAGTGTTGACCAGAAAACGAAGAAGAGATAGAGAGAGAGCATATGGACATGTTGAAGTACAGTTTTATTTACAGCTTTTTAAAAATATGATTCTCAGAAATTTGACTGCCTCCCCTTTCATTAAAGAAACCCTATTTATAAACTTCAAAGTCCTTTGAATCAGGTAGATAATATATTATATATATCTCAAAACACTTTCAACAATCCAATTAATATATCCAATGACTTATCCACTCCTACTATTAAAAAAAACAAAAACAACTAACTAATCATTTTACATAAAATAATAAAAATCAATTTTTAAAGATCATACATTGAATCAGAAAAATGAACAGATGGATTGACCAGATATTAAACGTGACATTATCATGACATATAAATATTTAATTATTATTACTAAACAAATCAATTTTTAAAAAATAAATATTTTAAAAAAACTCTTTACATAATAATCAAGTATTTAATCTCTTTACATGATTTTATAATAAAATCTAATTTTTTTTATTAGATTTAATATTTTAAATGCAATTAATCACAATTTTTGTTTGAACAAGTTGTCCAATTAATCACCATAGCTGATTTCAAAAACCATTAGTCAACCGATGGGATGATTGGTTTTTTCTTATTTTTTTAACCACTGATTTTAAGGGTTGAACTGGAATTATTCAAATTAAACATAAAGATCAATCAATTCAATGGATAGGTCGGGTTGGGGTTTAAAACATAGTGTAAATAAGAACCCTTTAGTAGTAAAATGATTAAAAAAGGGTTAGACATCTAAGTCCTTACAAACATAAGAAAACCCAATAGTCCCTGCTAAAGTTTGGACAACGTACGAGTCCCTGAAAACTCACAAAAACCCAAATATCATCCCTGATTAAATTTCTATCTAAACTTAATGGAATATTCCCAGAATATTCCATCACATTATTGTATAAACATTGAGTCCCTATAGTCATAAAGACAAATCAGTCCCTACAAAAGACAAAATTGCCCTTAAAGACTTTTACATTTAATTGGATAGAATACAGTCTTATAAACAGTCGTAAAGACAAATTGGTCCCTGTAAAAGACAAAAAGCCCCTGAAGGATTTTTATATTTGATTGTTAGACATTATAGTCAAAAATCAGTTGTAAAGACATCTCTGTAAAAGACAAAATTGCCCTGAATGATTTTTAAATTTAATGGGATATTATGTTCTTACAAACATTGTAAAGATAAATTAGTCCCTTAAAAGATAAAAATGCCCCTGAATGATTTGTCTTTACAACTGTTTTAAGGACTTTATCTACCAATTAAATTTAAAAATCATTTAGGGGAATTTTTGTCTTTTAAGGGACTAATTAAATAGTTTTTACAATCTGTTTGTAGAATTATTACACAATTAAATTAAAAACATTCAGGGGCATTTTTGTCTTTTAAAGATCAAATTGTCTTTCACTGTTTATAAGGACTATAATGTTACACAATTAAATATAAAAACTCAGGGGATTTTTGTCTTTTACAGGGACCAATTTGTCTTTACGACTGTTTATAAGGATTGTAATGTCTATCCAATTAAATGTAAAAGTCTTTAGGGCAATTTTGTCTTTTTAGGGACTGATTTGTCTTTATGACTGTTTATAGGGACTTAGGTCTATACAATTATATGTGTGGAAATGGGAAATTCCGTTAGTTTGGAGAAATTTAACCAGGGATAATTTGGGTTTTTCTGAGTTTTCAGGGACTCGTAGGTCTGTCTCAACTTTAGCAGGGACTTAATGGGTTTTCCTATGTTTGTGGGGACTTAGTCTTTAACCCTATAAAAAAATGCAAATTATATTAAGATTTTGAAACAATACTCTCACAAGATAAGAAGAACCCAAATTTTATTGACAAAAATATAAATATATATGTCTGTAGGTTATAATACAAACATATATATTAAGCCAAAATACAGAATTTATTGAAAATCTAAATTATTAAACGAACATGTTAGTTAATTGGTTTGAAGACATAGAAGGCATGCAGTTAGAATTGATAGCACTCAATTTTGATTTTCATAGAAAGACAAATAGATAAACGAATACCTACTATAAATAGTATATTTCATTATTTAATAATCTTAACGAAAGAATTTGACTAAATTTAAATGCTTAGAAATTAATTCTGATCTACTCTACAAGATACTTAAACACACCAAATTTCATGGGATTATGAGATCTTCATAATTGAATCTTGCGGCTGCTAATGTTCAGTTAGGGAGATTAATTAGATGGCCTAATTATTCATGTCTATCCAATTATACTATATAAAAACAAGTAGCTAAAATGAAGAATTTATCTACCATAAACTTTGAATCATATGTTTATTCTCTAGAGGGGCATGGGGTCATCCAAAAACTTTAATAAATACAAAACAATAATGATTTTTCAAATACCATTTTTATAATAAAAGTTGAGGTGCACACTTCTAATGTTTGTTGTAATTATTAAAGTTGTATGGCTTTTTATAGTCTTTTTTTTTTAATTAAATTAATTAATGTTGTTTGTTTGTCAACTAATAATTGCACGTGATTTTTCTTCTAAGGAGCTATTTTGTATTTTATTAATGTGATAGTGCAATTAAGATTTTAATGAAAAGTCCGGTCATAAGTTTCATTTGCAAATCAGAATAACACATTCACATAATGTTTTAAATAAAATTACATGAATTGCATTATTCAATTCATTTTCTTTTGTAAAACCCTAGTCCCTTTGCCCCTGTTTGGGTAGCGGGTTAAGCGAGGATAAATGTGGTATAAGAGTGGTATAAGAATGGATAGAGAAAATGACTGTTTGTTTGCAGAGTATAATTTGGTATTACTAAGCCAGTTTAAACGAGTATAAGAGAGTATTTGTTAACAATTCTAAGTAACCTCTAGGATAAGATATACTCAGTTTATCTACTCTCATGGGTCCACATGTCAAATCAACTTTTTACACCTTATCACATCGAATCACCTATCAACACCTCTTATACATCAAATGGATCACATTCAAATTAAGGTCATTTAATTGCCACCACAGTTATGAGTTTAATTTATTTATATTTTATTCTTTATCAATCAAACAACTCAACCTTTATTCTTACGTTTTTCAATGAGAAGGTTACAAAAATACTCTTCAAACACCATTTTAACTAAAGTTGTTTGAACTATTAAAGTTGTATGACTTTTTATAATCTTTTTAAAATTAACTCATGTTGTTTGTTCGTCAACTAATAGTTGCAAGTGATTTTTCTTCTAAAGAGGTATATTGATGTGATAGTGCTATTAAAATTTTAATGAAAAGTCGGGATTATAAGTTTCATTTGCAAATCAAAATAGCACATTCTATAAAAATAAAATTACATAAATTATCATGAAACTCTAATTCCTTTGAGTACGCCTCGTTCCTCTGAAAAATAATTTAATATAAGATTCCAAACAAAACATGTCTTTAATTGCCTTCTTTTCTTTTCATAGATATTATATTATATAAATAAGTATTCCATCTTCATTCAACCTTATTATATACTTATTATATATAGAACATCTCTTGTGAAATAAAATACAGATTTAAAAATGAAAGAGAGAAAAAAAAATTAATATGGAACTAGCTGGGAATGCATCTTGCACATCACAAATAGATATAAAAAATTCAATAAAATATACAGCTTTCAAATAAGGAATCATATAACTAATGGTCATTAAATTATATATATTTAAAAAATAATAATATTCTTTACTATTACGTTGATGTATTTAATCACATTAATAGTTTTGATCTTCATTTGAAACAAGTGATTTGATAAAATTAGCTAATGGCTGAAAAAAAGATAATGTTAACTAGAACCCCACGTGGCAACTCCACCTAAAGTTTTTTATATTTTGATTTTTTTTTTAAAAAAATATTATACTTAATAAATTAAATATGTATTTTTATTTAAAAATAAACAGTGTATATTCATATTTAAAACAAAAAAAAATTATATTTCATTTAATCTAATAAAAAATTTATTTCTTAAGATATCAATGATAAAAACCCTCAAAATATTGGGGGAGCGGAGATAAAAGGAGGCAAGGTGGAGAGTGTGATTGTCATATCAACCAGTCATTTCAGGCATTCACCAAAGTCAGAGAGTGAGATCCCATCCATGCTTTTCAGAGACAATTACAATAAAAATAACAAAAAAAAAAAAAGAGGAAAGGAACAGTGAAAAAGGAGGTGGGGACAAAGATCAAAACTTCAAAAGGGTCAGGGTGGGGGTCCCTTCCTATGATCCTATGAAACATGCAGTTTATAGCGATCTGAATCTCACATGGTCTCCCTCTTACACACACATCATTTCAATTCTCTCTCTCACACACACTATTTTCCAGCACTGTATTTTCTAACATACATGTTATAGTGGTTACATGAGGTGACATTTCAAAAAACACTTACGTGGGGGGCTTGACAAGATTGTTACTTTGGTGGAATATCAATTGTCCAGTTCAATCATTTAAAAAAAAAAACTAAATTTGTATGAAAGATATGATTAAAACCTTGGCTTTTCCAAAACAACCATCTGACTAATCTCTCAAATCTCCCATCATTCCCATCAACACAGAGTTAGAAGTACACCAAAAAACCAAAAACCCCTCTTTCTATGGAAATTAAATGTGAAAAAAATAGTAATGAATGTATGCACATTCACACAAAGTTGTACATATATTTGATGAAGTTAAAAATAATAGAACTCAATAAGGTTCATATCCATTAGATTTCATCTCAAGCTTGATGGATCTTAGGCAAGATCCTGATGAACAAGCTAAAATAGGATCTTATTCCACACGTGTGACAGAGGATCACAAAAATCATTTTTGATGATCCGAAAAGATATCTTTAACTATTTTTCATGAAAAAAAAAAATTAAATAAATATGATTAAATTATTAATTTCACCTGACACAAAAGAAAGGGCATAAAAAGACACAAGGGAGACCCATCACATGAGGTGGGGGCATGTTTGAGGAGTGGGGCACATTAACACTATTTGTTTGGTGTCTCTCATGAGGGTATTGCCGTACCCACAGTACTTATAATATGACCTAACTTAGAATGACTTGCTGATTTGATGCACCTCATAAAGGATGTATTCTTTCTACTTAAGATAAAATATGAAAAAAAGAAAAAGAAGAAGTTCATTTATATCACCACACCCGTTTTGATTCCCATTCACACTATCAAATTCCCTTTCCCTGTATTATATGTATATCTAGACTGCATGGTTTTAAATATAGAAATAAATGTAAACCTATTATTATTATTATTATTATTATTATTATTATTATTATTATTTAGGGCTTTTGACATTCAGATTTGTTTAGCCTCACTTTCACTCTTCCTCACTTCCAGTCTTACTCCTTTATACATAATAATAAAACATATGTTTATACAACGTTCTTTTGCATCATTTAAATAAAAATATGATCCAAAGTCTAAAAAATATATTTGATGAAAATTTTCCATACTCTGATTTAAAAGACATCATGATACAAGTTCGATCGCGGGTCCATTGCATCCGATGGTCAATGTGAATCGCGCCCGACCGTCCGATGCGATGGACCCGTGATCGCTGCCGCACCCGCCGTTCGCCGCACCTAATCGGTTCCCTATATATATATATATATATATACACTGTAAATAATTAATACATATTACATATCTTTTAGTAAAAAAAATTTAAATAAATCACATAACTAATAGTTAATAAAAACAGGGTAAAACAAACTGCATATGCCTTGTAGGTGTCCATAGAATACTTTATTGAGACAATGCTAAAACATTCATAGGCATATATACCTCAAAAAGAAATTTCTGCTAGGAATGATTGGCATTAATATTTTCCTCCCATTTTAGGTATAAGAAAATATTACATTTGATTGCATCTATGTGGGAGTACACCAATTTTTTTAGTACAACTTTCAAACATTTTGTAAAGACCTAGATTAAGCCATCATCTCATAACTGCTGTTGGGGACATTCGACTGATTCCATTATTAAAAAGATAAGATGAATAAAGAGTATCAGTAATCCCAGATGGAAGGGCTAGTCCAAGCCAAACAATTAGCACAAATGACTTCTCCAATATGAATGCAGAATTACAAAACTAACTAAAAAAGATAGTGTAAAAAAATGAGTACTTTTGATATATATTTTTAATTATTCACAATCAGAAAGTGTAAGATTTATTTCCATTTGGGCCTCTGGTTTGCATGGTTTGGGACATTTGACTCATCTACTTGATTTCTCACCAGACACTCAAAACCTGAGGTTTCAAACTTCTGGTTTGCAAGAAATATGAGCATTTATTGGTATCTAAGATGTTCAACATACATTGACAAGGCATCTAGCAAGACTTGTAAGTCTCCTTTTCTTTCAACAGAAGACAAGTGTATTCTGTAACTTGGATTGATCTTCCAATGTGGAAAGATATAAAACTATGAGAAATGGAGCTTCGACTTACCGACCTTGTCCAGTGATGCCGCAAACCTTATCAGATACTATCAGAAATACTACAGAGGGAACTCTTTCTGGAGAGCATCAAGATTCCGCGAATCACAAGCTTCGAGCATGTCATTTCTTGAAGCGGAACTGAGAAATGCAAGGGAAAGGCGGTTAGAACACATTTGGTGTATGTTAAAGAACCAGTGTCTTTCCAGTTACATGCGGAATATGTTTCAACCCCTTTTGGGGCCACATACCTGAGCGAAATTTTCAAGTATTGCCATGCATTATCCGCCTTGGGATTCATAGATAGAGCTCTCACATAAAATCGTATTGATTCTAGAAATTCCCCCTGAAAATGAAAATTTAACGATCAAACCTCTCAATTTTACAAGGGACCTAACAGTACAAAATCCTCATGCCTTTTTTTTCCAGTTCAGCATCAATGCCGCACTGCATCATGCTAGATTCATCGTTATATTTTGGCAACACCTTCATTCTCTTATTCAATTTCTGATTAATGTAGTGGTGTGTATTTTCTGATTACAATTTTACTCTATCGGTGCCTTTTTCCTGATAGTTTGGGCCAAGGATAACAATTTTTCATGTTCAAAGCTGATAATTTGCAAAGCACCAATCATATCAAATAATGGGACAGCCATACAAGTCATACATATAGAAGAAAATGAAAAGGAACAGAATGAATAAACCAAACCTGATTGGCAAAACTGATTCCCATATTTGCCCATGCACGGACATAATTGGGCTTCAAGTCTAATGCCTGGATAGCCAAAAAGATGGAAGGTATTTTCAGTGAGAGTCAAAAAAATTCACAAGGAACGACATTGAATGTTTGCAAATACACAATAAAGAAATACCAAGGAGAATACAAAAATTCACGCATCATCATCAAGCTCATAAATTTACAAGAGACTTGGTAATACAAAATGAAAATACACATACAAGAAGCACCTTCATTATTATAAAATAACATTTATAAAATATGATTGTGCACAAAGCATCATGTATCCATAAACAAATTAGACACATGCTTCATGCACAACTGGGTAAAAGAATGCCATAAGGTGGAGAAGAAACAAAAGCTTGACAGGAACCAAACGGTCAATCTTTGTTCAATCCAACAGTATTTAGGTATCCTGAAAATGATATTCATTCCCACTTACCAGCCAAATCATGGGTATAAATCCATAAACATATCTACAATGCAATCTGCCAGAATAAGTAATTCACCGAGAGAGTGAAATATCATGTCACAGTTGTAGCAGAACCATATGCAAGGCAATCTACATAACAGACTGAACATACAACAAATATGCAATAGCTGATACTATGAGCAACCATTCAAAAAATGTGTCCACATATAATAATATCAAAAATTATTTATAGAACAAAATGGCAGAAATTCCTCCCAAGAAATACTGCTCAGTGATGTTTACATGCGAATTAGAAAGACTCTAAGGGGATCAGGGTGGACAATTGACAATTTTGTTAAAGGGAAGAGAAAGAAGACATAAGAAATATTGACTGGATGCAATGAAGAGCACAAAGATTTAAATTTATGGCAGGAATGACCTTGAATAAAAACATAATAGTGAAATTAGGCAATGCTGACCTAAAAATCATCAGGAATTAAAGCTGTGTCAATCTGGCTAACGTTGATGTTCACTCAAAGATGACAAGGTATGCAAATGGCGTCATGGCATTAATAAACTATGACCACTTAACCAGCATTAATAAACTACATTTTATTTGTAAGGTGGAGAATAATTGCAGGTGGGATGACAAGATAATGACCTAAATTATGAGAAACAGATATGCACATCATTATGCATTAACAGAAAGAAAAGGCAATATAAGACCTGTTGATAAGCCAGTAATGCATCTTTACTCTGAACGCTGTTAGCTTGTGTTGCACCAAGTTTGTTCCAGAGAGAATAGTCACGGGGTTTAAGCTTCAATGCTGTCCGAAAGGCTGCAATGGCTTTGTCATATTCTCTTGATAAGTTGTACAAGACACCAAGCACTATGTGAACATCAGCATCTTCAGGTGACATCTGAGCAGCTTCATTGAACAACCGAGCAACCTGCTCATAGAAATACAATAATTGCATTCAACAATAATCAGATCAAAACTTCAACATAGCACTAACTATAGTCATGGTCAAGCTCAGGTAACAATCTTCCATGACACATAATGGGTTGATGTTGCACTGCGAAATATGAAGTGCAGAACCTCACTGATGGATGGCCAAACTGAATTAAGTAATAGTAAGACTACTGGGAAGAACACATATATGGGTTCAAATCTCAGTTTCACATTTGTTCATTCCAAATGCTTGAATAAGCACCTTAATACAAAAGGTTCTCAAATCATGTGCTGCACATCTCAGCTCAATCATATAGAAGAAATGGAAAATTTGATACAACAGCAAGCAGTTTTCATGCATCATTTCACGCATTCGGAACTACAACAGTGCAAAAGAAGACAGTAGCATGTCACACTTACATCAGCATAATACAGTGAATCAGCTAGCTGGGGAGTGGCTAGAGAACCATATTTAGGGTGATGTTGAAGCCAGCTATAAAGATATTTCAACGCTTCCGCCTGCTCTAGTTCTGTGATTACAAAGAAATTATTCTTATCATTCTAATAGCATAGCTCACTACATATTTCAATAATGAGTCATGGTATATTGCCACCCTATAAAAGTAAGATGAGTATAACAAATAGAAACTTGATAAAAGACGGTGAACCACAAAAGAATCAGTTTCAAGCAAATACAATCCGCCATGAAATGTTCCAAATACAGGGAACACCACCAACTTCCCTCTTAAAATCATAAAACAGAAGCTTTTGCAAAGAATTTAACATTGAATCCGACTCCATTTCACCAACAAATTATTGCAAAGATATAAGTTTTCTTATTCACTAAATTTGACTATGTAAATTTATATAATAGATACCCCGTGGTGCTTTCTAAATTATCATGAAACTAGGGAGGAGATCAGATAGAATTAGAGAGAGTATATCTTTTTAGTGGTTCATGGTAGAATGGTATTGGGTTTACTTAGGAATATAACGTAATGGTTAATTAGGAATATAACGTAATGTACATTAACCATTATTATTTATCTAACCATCAGAGACACGGAAGCGTTTTTAAGAAGTAATCAGTCACGAAATGGTTTCCTTCCTCCTTTCAGTTTCAACTTTAAGAGTGTTATTCAAAAGAATTTTCCGTGGGACCGGGGCAAACATGCAGAGGTAGTCTTCCCAGCTTGACCGTAAAGTCAGCCACGAGGGGTCCCTCTGATATAAAAAAAAAAAACTTTGAGTGTTGCAAATAAATAAACCTCATGAGTTCATAGAATCTTCAATCCATTGACTTTTCTGTGTATGCAAAATCAGACGAGTACATTTATAACCGTCGTATGTTTGAAGCTTCAAATTAACATTGTTTAGACTGAGAGATAAAATGGAGTTTTTGAGAATTCAAGTAAATGAAATACGAAAATTCTTCCACAAAGAATAGCTAAACAACATCCTGTAGACATAAAGGTACATGATATGAATCTTTTGTGACAAATATTGCAAATAAGGTGGATATCATGGAAGCTAAATACTGGAGCAGAGCAACTTGAGGAAACCCAAAAGACTGTAACACGACTATCAACTATGATTAAGACATTGTTCTATGTGAATAGACAAATCAAACTCAAACATAACAAAATGTACCGCGTATAAACTTTATGAGATGGGAGATATTGGCACATAAGATAACCGTAAATAATTATTCACTAACCATTTGTGTGACTCACACCAAGAGCAAGAAGCACTTCTAAATTTGTTGGATCCACTTCTTGAGCACGCATCATTGATGCAATAGCCTGCAATGAGAACAGATCATTTTTTATGGAGTATCACTTTGCCAAATCAATACCAAATTCAACTTGTGGAATTGAAAAGAAAGTGACAAAATATGTCACATCAATTATATAGCACATGAATATAGTTTTTCTTACATAGACAGTAGCAGTGCCACATCTACAGGGTTGCTCCTATAACATCCGGCCAAGCCCCCTCCTCGTTTTCTATCACCCCCTCCCACCCAAGGCCTCTCTTATGGAAATAGACATCAACATACACACAACTAGGAAGGATTATGGAAACCCAGATGACTTTACGCAGCTAGAGATGTGGAATCAATCCAACCTTTCTAACCCTACCATAGCAAGATCTACATGCACAATCCACTCCTTATAAGGTCCTTGTCCAATAGTTTTAACTTACCATTTTATAATGTTTACAGCCCATAAAGAGGAACTGAATGTTCTAGTAAGCCCAAAATGGAAGACCATTGCTTCCAATATGAATGGTGGTGGAGTCTACGGGTTTTTTTAATGTTTGATTAAATTTAACTCCATAAATATTGTAACTCCAACAAAACAGCACCATAATTTCAGGTTCAATTTATACTGTACATGTATTTTATATTCTCTTGTGAAGTGTACTAGATCATCAAAATAATTTGATAAAAGGATTAATTCTATATTTGGAATACGACAATATATTGATGCATAGTATATCCCAAGATCCAGGTAGTCATTAGAATCTGGATTTCATATGTTAAGTAACATAGAAGGAAATCACCTCCAACCTATGAAGTACAGACACGGACACGGGACACGGTGACACAACGACACGGACACGGCGACACGACAATTTTTTTAAAAATAGGACACGGGTGCGGCTAGGACACAGCAACAAATAAATTAATATAATAAATAAATATGTATCACTATTTTATATAAACAAATACATTTCATTTAATTAACTATTTATAACCAATTGTATAAACTAATAAATCACTGTTTTTATAAATCACTATTTTAAACCAATAAACCAATGTTTTTATAAATAAATGTTTTAAACTATAAATCATTGTTTTAGACTAATAAATCATTATTTTTTAACCTTAAGAAAGAGATTTTGTTTAAATGAGTTGTTATAGGCTGTTTTAAATAGGTTGAATACTTATGGGCTATGTTGAGCCTTCATTTTCTTTTTCTTTTTTACTTTTGGGCTGAAATTGGTTGGGCCGTGTCCCAACCGTGTCCCAACTGTGTCCTTGGGCCATGTCCCAACCGTGTCCCAGGCGTGTCCAAGACAAAATGAAGACAGACACGGCTGGAGCCGTGTTCCACACGTGTCTGTGCCGTGTCCGACACGGGTACATGGCCTCTGGGGAAGTGTCCATGCTTTGTAGCCTCCAACATTCAAAATAAGTTTCAAATCACAGTCCTCTAATCAAAGTAAAGTCAATACCCACAACATAAATTTCAAAATTCAGATAAAATTACCTGTTGGTCATCATCATTTTCTGCATGTGTTATTCCAAGCAACCTCCACCCTTCAGCATTATCCGGATTCTTTAAAACTTCAGCCTCCAGAGCAAGCACGGCCTCGCTCAAAAGACCTTTACGGAAGAGCTCCTGGCCTTCTCTCAATGGATTTGGATGGCCAACATATGGGTTCACATCAGAGAAAACATAAACTGATCTTGAACTACCTGACTGTTGCTTCATGTTCTCATGGAGGTAACTGTTGACGGGGAAAAAAATCAATTAAAAATGCATATAATGCATGCATACAACTCATAAGGATCATTAAAAAAATTAACACAAAAATTATGTTCTAGCATGTAGGCCTAGCATTAGTTATAATTACAATAGATTTTCTGGTTTCTGTATTATAATAGGCAAAGAATACAATGGTCATTGCATATACAAAGAAACCAATGCTCAATCAACTCACTGCAGAGAAGAAAAGGCAATGATGACAAAAATAAACCATTTTCAAATATTAGGACTTGAGCAATTTTGTGATATCCATTTATCGATTGTCTATTGCAACACTGCCTTATGAGCCATTAGAATGCTTGGAGAACCATCATTTTATTTTTGTTTTCCCAGGTTACACCTTCCCCTATCAATAGGTGGTGAGACTCAAACCCATGTCCCCACAATGAAGAGGGGATACATCTGTCATCCTACCAAGAGGCCAGTAAGAGCCGTGATATCATTATAGAAACATATGTGATGTGTGGGATGTGATAACCATATTTCCCAATAAAAGCTTCTGAATGGCTAGTGACTTACTCTTTGAAGACTAGTGCATGCCCATCTGTTGGTCTCCTACAGATTAGCATGATAAGACTACTATGACAGATAGACATTGCACAAAAAAGTACTGTGCCTTAAAATGATTTTTAGTATACATGGAGCATGTCTTCCATTTTCTTTTACCACTTATGTCGATAAATGATAATGAGGTTCAAGCAGTGAATAAGATGAGAACTCAAAAACTCCAAATTTCACGTGTACCTCCCTGTTTCTCCTCTCTGTTGTGCACCTAGATATTAAAAATTGATATCGCCCAGTTGCCAATGATAGTCAACGGTATAACTAATTGTTGAAAAGACTACACCAGATTACAAAGAAAAAATAATTATATGTAAAAATATGTTATGAAGTAAATTATGTTTGGATGCTTAACTAACACAGAACAATGCCATATCAAGTAACAATTGTTATTTTATCATGTTGACATCGGACAGGAAATCCTCACAATCGATGATAACATGCCAGCAAGAAGAGACAGAAAATGGTCAAGATCCAACATTTCACGATCTAGGAAAACATGGGATGCAATTCAAAAAGATAATATAATAAGAAATTCATGGATGTGAAATTGAGAAAATAAATACAGACAGCAAGGAACAAGAAGTTAGTTAAGGAGAAGATTGAATTTTGTGGACAATGCATTATGGATTGACAGAGAACCTGTCATATGACTCTGCCCAGTCATCAGTTACATCATTGAACTGTTGTGCAAATTCTTCCCCCCAGTCATGAACATGCAATTTAGAGAACTCATCAACCCATTGATCATCCTTTTGAAGTACACGTTCATTTGCAAATTCATCAGCCCATGTATCTGGTCCTCGTGAAAGCTAGAAAAAATAAAAACAAGTTAAAATAAGAATTTGCGCAAAAGAGATGTTATTACCATGACATAACATTTGAATAAATTAATTCCCAAACATTGAAAAAATGGGAAATATTTAGAAGATTTAAAAAATCAATGAATGATTAGCCATCAGGACAATTATGACCGATTTGACAAGGAAGTCCACATAAAAAACAAATAAAATGTCATCATTAGCTACTGGACTCATCATATAGACAGATGGCTACCAACATCAGATCTTGGATAGCACATCTTTCAAACATGATGTAATTTCCAATTGTTGAAGAAAACCACAACACACCGTCTTACATTTTCCTTTGTAAACTGCTCAGCCCAGGAACCAGAATCTGATTTGTACTGTGCTTGATACTCCTCAGCCCAATCACCTGAGCGAGATCCAATAGCAGGCTTGACTTGGTTATCATCAAAAATAAGTTCCCCACGACTCATCTTTGAGACAAATTGAAGAAAGTTTGAGTTCTGTCAAACAAAAATAAATATCATTGCACTGAGAGAATACATTACATTATAAGGATGACAAGTACCTTCAACAAGGGTAAACAATTTATGGTACCCTAATATACCAAAGAAAGATCAAAGGAACTCATGGTAAGGACTTTCCAACAAGTGGCATGTGGTCTAATAATGCAGAAATTTTGAAACTAAGATTTGGGCAAAAGTCTCCACTTCAAAATTTTAGTACTAATATATTGGCATTAGAGTAGTTCATATAAAGTTGGTTGGAATGAAAGAAATCAGTAAATTCAGACTAGGTAATACAACATCAAACTGCATGGCATGTGCTTTCTTATGTTCATATTTTTGACGGAAAAGCTCACCAACTATAGGATAAACCAGCAATTTTTTTGAGAAAAAAGCAAATGAAATTTTAGTATTTTACTTTTATAAAAATTATAAGATTAGAAAATTTGATCCACCTCTTTCCTTTAAACTCTACAAGTGTTCTGTAATATATGAAGCACCACCCAGAAAAAACACTGATGACCAGACCCCAAATAACACTGCTTGAGTATTAGTATTTTTCTGAATAAGAAAAACCACAATGACTAGGACTGATGTCCGTTACCAATTAACCACATTATGTCATGAAATAGTTTTCACGTGTCTAGAAGTGGTTTCAATTACTGAAATTGTGGACAGTAGACAGTGTAATACCAGCAAATTGGCACACCCATGCATGCATACACTGAGCATAAGAAATACCCTCGGAGAACAAAAGAAAGCACTATCTTGCCAAAATGAACTATATGCCATTGTAAATATCCGAATATAATCAAGGGAAATTTTCTTCTTTGTTTTTCTTTCAAAAAGCACACATGGAAATATGTACATGGCTACATGCCAGGACAAAATGTATAACTGTACATATATATACATATACATATATATGCATATACATACATACATACATACATATATATATATATAGAGGGGTGATTACGTGCGGCGAACGGCGGGTGCGACATCAATCACGGGCCGTCGATCACGGATCCATCACATCGGACGGTCGGGTGCGATTCACGTCGACCGTTGGATGCGATGGACCCGCGATCAAACGGCCCACGTCGCGGCCGCACCCGCCGTTCGCCGCACCTTATCGTTTCACTATATATATATATACGCGACCGATTAGGTGCGGCAAACGGCGGGTGCGGCCGCGACACGGGCCGTCCGATCACGGGTCCATCGCATCCGACGGTCGATGTGAATCGCATCCGACCGTCGGATGCGATTCACCCGTGATCGACGGCCCGTGATCGTTGCCGCACCCGCCGTTCGCCGCATGTAATCAGCCCTCATATATATATATATATATATATATATATATATATATATATATATATATATCCAACAAGCAATAATGGGAACCCTCATGATGAAATATTTTGCCTTCCTTATCTTTTATTTTTTGTCGTATTTCTTTCTTTCCGCTTTGAAATTGAGCATCATCCTTTCTATCTAATATAAAGGCGTACGCCTACCGTTCTATCAAAAAATGATAAATATTTTGCATTTATTTGAGTTTTGGTGATTGTGTGCACGCTACATAAGATAGAGCTCAATCAATGCCCCGACCCCCAAAGTTTCCCACAAAAAAAAATCCTTTTGCAAATTGACCCCTTTATTATATAATATATATAATCTTCATAGTTGTCTGGGCGAGGCGGTCCAAATGGACCTGAGCGACCGCTTGCCTAACAGCAGATTCATTAAGCGGGCGCCTCGGCCCACCTAAATCACGCCTAGCCCACCCAATCCCTCGCCTAACTTCAAAAATAAAAGAAAAAAGCATGATTGGAAGATTGAAACATAGCGTAAACAATCAGCCAACGGTACAACATATTCTCTCCCAGTCCCAACTCCCAAGTGAGTCTCTACTGATTTTTTCTCTCCCTATCTCTCCTCCAGATTTCTAGTTTGTCCTATATAATAAACAATTTTTTTATGGTACTGTCGTTGTGTGTATAATAATATAATAATGTTGGTCATTTTTTTTAATATTATAGTTTTTTTTTAATATCATAATTAAGCACCGCCTAGGCGGCTAGGCGATTGGCCACCGCCTAGGCTCACCTAGCCGCCCAGATAACTATGATAGTCTTTAATGATCATCATTAATTGTCTTACATAATTGAGGGGCAGAAAGATATAGCATAAGTGGAGGCCTTTGAATAGGACCAGTTAGCATAATGCAACATGGAAAAACTTAGATATAGTCAATAATTTCCTCATTTCTAAACCTGGAATTTTGGGTCTTCATTTTGAGCCAATGTGTGGGCAAGTAAACGAGTCTGCTCCATTGCTGCCATGTGTGACATGTCACCTCTCATTTGACCAACAGATGCCAATTGAGACTGTTCCTGTAGTTCATAAATGATGGCAACTTATACAATGATAAAAAAATTCATATGCAAAGACGAGAAGAAAAGATATGCATGTGCTCTAAAACATATCAAGGAACAATTCTGAGTGATAAAAACACCATAAGTACCAGGCTACATGGCATATGTTACCTTTCCCCTCCTATCCAATTCTTCTTTTTGTTGCAAGGGAATTATTGGATATATGGAAGGAAGAAAAAAAAAATATGATGGTGTCATGCAATTCTTCTACACAGTTAATTTTTAAACCCTGCCATAAGAAATATGCAACTTAATATATATACACTATTAAGTGTTGTGTTACAGGGGAGTCATTTTATCATTGAGGAGTAGTTGGTGTGTGTAATTAAAGAGCCACACCCACGGTTAAGAAGACTCACAAAAGTTAAATCTTTGTATCAAACCAATCAATTTCCATCCTAGTATGCGCAACCCGAAAAGCATACAATTAACCCATGTCATTCAAATCATTCCCTACACTTGTAGTCCGAGCGTGAAGGTTGCATCAAAATTAAAATGAGCATTGTATCAAAATAAATGGATGGAAGAAGCTTGTTGATCAAGTTATATACCACACTACTAATAACTGTATAACTGGATTAACTGGTTATCAATGATAATGATAGATTTATAACCACCATCTAATTTTCCAAATGCATGAGCTATATTTCATTTTCAGATTTGCAAGGACACATGACACTTTTTCTGCGGGACCGGGGCAACAGGCGGAGGTAACCTTCTCAGCATCGCTATAAGATCAACCATGGGAGATCCCTTCAATATCAAAAAAAAAAAGGAGGACACGTGGCACTCCTCATTTAATATAGGTGAAAGATGATGCGTCCAATAGGGTGTATGATGTGTCCAATAGGGTGTGTAAATCAGACAACAAATTGTTGAGAAAGAATTTACAATGTATGGGCTAGTTTGGTGACCATTCTCATTCTTTCAGCTAGAGTAACCAAGGACATGGTGTTTGAAATCCTTCATTCTTATGACCATTCTCATTCTTTCTGCTGGGCCAGCAGCATGATAAAAACATAATTCTGTGCATTCTGCCTCATAATATGCATTGGCTCTAACGATTTTGGGGCAAAACTATGCACCGCCAGATTCCCATATGATGTTCACATCTTAGAATTCAGGTCTATGCCCATATATATTTGTTGCTACTAATTTAGACATTGTTACATAGATCTCTTTATGTCCACACTATATCACAATAGCCACTAGGACATTCAGACATGCAATCCAAATGTTCCATGACATAATAGTGTAGGGACCCAGGCAACTAAATTATTCTTTTTGGGGCCGTTTGGGTAGCGGAATTAGGGTGGAATAGGGGTGGAATAGGGAAGGAATAGGTAAATTAGGTGTTTGGCTAGGCGGAATAAGGGGGTATAGCTATGCAGAATAAGGAGAGAATAAGCTGGTATTTGTATTCCAAGTCCACCCATGGAATTGTGTTATTCCTCCACTGGAATAAGGAAACCCACCTATTAAATCACATATCATCACATCAAATCACTTGTCATCACCTCTTATACATCAATGGGGCCCACATGTCAAATCAACTTTTTACACCTTATTCACATCTTATTCTTCATCAACCAAACACCCTAACTTTTATTATTACGTTTCCCAATGAGAATAACAAAAAACACAACCAAACATAAAATCTCTTATTCCATTGATAAAGTCAACAATTCCTATAATAGGTATAAACCCCAGAATAGCTTATGCATCTATCCAAACGGGCCCTTTCAGAATAAGTAAAAATAAAAGACTCCTGAAAAATGTGACCCTCGTAACTTTTCATTTCTTTTAAAGCTTCAAACAATAACAACCTATTTCTTTTTTATGGAAAGGTAGACTATCTACCAAGATATAATAATCCAGAAACCAGTCCGAGGAAACAACCGCCCCCCCCCCCCCCCCGCGGGCAAAACCCGTAGCCATATTGACATTAAGTATGGAAGCAAACCACGGATATTAGTTAAAATATTAAGTAGGAAGATTTAGGAGTAACCTGTTCAAATTCAGATGCCCAATCATTAGTTCCATGTAACCGTTCGAACGAATTTGCCCAGGCCTCAGGGTCACCGTGTGCTCTGTTTTGATTAAATTCAGCGACCCATCCATCTGTAGCATGGGGAATATGAGGTTGCATAGTGCCTTGGGATTCATTCCAGTATTCTTCTAACTCTCGGTATGTTCCATGCATAGGCCCCCTCATACGATGATCACTATCTATATCAAGAGAATGTAATAGTGTATTCACCTGAAAAATAATTTGTTACAGTAATAGGTAAATCAGTGAAAGACAACAGTATAATGTTACATTTTAATTTATGGTGAGCACTAGAATCAAGAGAAATGGGCCTCTCAAGAAAATCCATATATCTAAAGTTCAAAAGGGAATAAACTTCATTCTTGAGATTACAAAGACTAGTAATTTTCACAGAGAGTTTGCCCCCATTCTCTAACAAACACACACAAAGAACTTGGTGCTTTTCACAGATTGTTGAGCCGATATTCAAGTTCCAGGAGGTTGGGACTGAAATTTTTTATATGTGTATTACAACAGTCAAATATCACAAACCTGAGCATTGATATAATCTTCATTCTTGTCAGCGAAGAAATGTCTTCCCATTATGGTGCTACGATCGCGTATGCATTGTTTATCACCTTCTGACAATCCCAAAAGTGGAAGAGCCGCCGGACGGAATGGAACTTTAGAATGGCTACTCCCAACAAACGCATGTAAAAAATTAAACAACACTCTCTGAGGTGGCCCTGCAGGATAGAAAATGTAAGATCAATTTGGAAGGATCAACAAACATGAGGCTCATGTTTCCAGTGAACTACTTATTTTAAGTTTGTAAGTATCTCAATAATTGAGATTGGACTACCCTTTGATATGTTCACATCAATCATTCTGTCCATCGAACATGCATTCAAATAATTATAATTATCCTTATGGAATACAAGATAGGAGAGCTCTTCCACTTGTATAAAAATATGGATCGACAGGACCAAGAACAAGCTGCATTATGATTCAGCATTTTATGAGTTGAGAAGATTAGTATAAATGTTCAACTAAAATGCTAGCAAGCATAAGTCAGTCAAATGGGAACTAAGGTAGCGTTTGGAAACACAGTTTGAAAAACAGTTTTTAGCTTTTACAGCTTTATGCACACCTTTTGATGGTGCAATGGTGATGTTTTGAGGGTATAATTATAATGACTGCTTTATAAAACACAGATTTCGATACACAATTTAGAGATAAAATGTAGTAATATTGATGCATTTAAGTTGACCTGTTTAGAAACAGCTTTTAGTTTTTAGCTTTTAAATAATGATGTATTTGAGTTGACTTAGCAACCAAAGCTAAAAACTACTTTTAATTTTGGTCGCCAAACATGCACTAAGGGTCCGTTTGGTTGCACGATTAAAACGGATTCCGCTTTTTGAAAAGCTGAAAAGCTAAAATCGTGTAGCCAAACAGGCAGCTTTTTGCATAATCGAAAGCTGAATTCCTTTTAATTTTTCTCTCGAAACCCGTGTTTTAAAAAGCTCGAAAACAACTATTTTTGTCGGAATCGATTTTTTTAATCGAAAAAAAACTTTCTCTACCAAATATTAAACTCATTTCAAATATTAATTCCTGAATTAAAACAAAACATCCCAAAAAAGTCAAGGTCTAAAATCATCTTAAAAAAAAGCTTTATTCCAAAAGCTACTTTTCAATCTATGTTTCCAAACGTAGCCTTTACAATCAAAATCATCATAGATCATCTCCAATCTAGTGAATTGTAAGCAGTCAATCAATAATTGTGTAGACATTCAGCTGTTGAACTACCACGTATCTTGATTGACGAGAGACAGGTTCTCACGAAACTCATTAAAGTTCACAAGATGTAGTCTGCAACTTTACCATCATAGGCCATTTGGCCATGAGAACTAGCACCAGCGTCATAAATCTGCTCAAATTCAGCAAACTGTGGGTGCAACTCCCCTCCCTGGGGAAAGGATGAAAGAAGAGGAGGACCCGGAGGGCGATGGATCTCACTCCAAGCTTCCTCAAGACCTCCATTATTGGCAGAACGAAAGCCGTGAAGAAATTCCGAACTCTGCGGACAAGATCGATTGTTAAGGATTCATCAAATTACAATTTTTTAAAAAGCACAATGCATTCGAACCTGGGCATCTGGTGGTCGATACTGTTGATTATCATATTCAGACCCCGGAAGTGACGGCGTCGAAAGAAACTCAGACTGGAAGTGAGGAGCACCATTGGGAACGGTAATTGAAGCTCCCGGAAGTTCCTTCAACTCCTGTGCACAGAAGCAACTGTTACAAGCCTAATGAACCGGATCAACAGAGATTGTCTCCGAATCAATAAACACCAATCAAAGAAAAAACACACAATTCGACACAGAACGAATAACTCATCTTCAAAATATGATTTTTTTTAAAAAGGGTTTGATCGAATTCTATACAGAAGAGACGACTTTCTTTGCATCGAATTGGGTCTCCTGATGAACTGAACAAACAATCACAGAATCACATCAATGAAAGAGAGAAAAACCTGGGCTTTGCCGGAGGAACCGATGATGGCGTTGGCGAGGGCACCGAAGGGGTTTGAAGGGGTGGAAGAGCCCGGGACGGCGCAGGCGGCCCCACCCGTCACCAGGTCCCTCATCGCCATCTCTCTCTGTCTCTCTCTCTCTCTCCCCACGAAGAGGACGTCCCTGTATTGAGCGGGGATACTGATCTCCTCCTCGTCCTCGATGTGGGGTACAGAATGTTGGGGGCCTTCTGATCTCTCCCTGGTAACTCAATAAATTGTGTTATTATTCCACCGACGACTTATTACAGTGGTATGTAGAGTTTAAATTATTGTTTAGTTTGACAAAAGTATAAAATTTTAGGATAAATTTATTTAATTTATGGAGATAAAAAAAATCATTATTTTTATTTAAATTTACATTTGGTAACACTTTTTATTATCCTCAATTTTTGTGTTCTTATCATCAATCTTGTATTTGGATCAAATATGAGATAACTTTAATTTCTTTTTTAAAATATCAAATATGTCTTCAAGGTATTAATATTGTTTGGTGGAACACATTCTTTTTTTTCTTTTTTCTTTTTTTTAGAATTTTTGGAAAGTTAGTCATAAATGTTATCCTAATTTTACAAAATAAGAATAAAAAATTGAAATAAAGTATGCTCTATTTTTTACCCATAATAAACTATTTTTATTTTTTATCTCAAAATATAGACAATTGTCCAAGCTTTATCTTTTTTTTATGTCATATAGGATAACAAGTGATTTAACTCAATTTTTTTCATATTCCAACCCCTTATCCCCGTGTTAAACTAGGCTTATGTGATGTCAAATTTTTTGTGGACTTAATTTTTAGGTATTTAGATTATTTGAGATATTATTTTTGTAACCTTCTGTATGATGGATTATCCTTTATCTATTTCTTTTTTAGTTTTACCTGTATCTTCATATTTTCTTTGTTTTCTCTCTCTCGCGTATCTACAGAGACAGCCAAACATTTTTTAAATGCGTTAAATTTGGTGACAACCACGTTCAACTCTATTAACACAGTAAATTTTCATCACATCACAATCTAATGCCTTTCATAATAAGAAACAAATAATGTATAACTATCAACAAAACACATAAACAATTTAACATTATACACAGATTTATTTATAATTTACACACACTTGGTAACAGTGTATATGGACATTTTAACTATGTACACAGACGATGAAGAATGAAGAGTAAAAGTGAAAAATATATCAGTGGGCTTAACGGTCTATAGATGGAAGAACTTGGGAATAATAAACAATGATGTTTGAGGATTTAAAAGTAAGTTTGAATGTTTTACGAAACCTACAAAGAATTGAGTTTCTCAAAAAATGTGAAATTAATTTTTCCATTTTATTATAATTCGCTACTAGGTTTATATACGTGCTGAAAACATGTGGTATAATATTGTGTGCGATATCAATTACTTACTTATTAACGGAAAAGATCATCCAGCTTTTTCATTTTCATTTTCATTTCTCCCTCTAATAAATTAACTATTACATATGTTTTAGTTATTCAAAATTTAAGATTTTAAATCAGATTTGATAAATTATAAATATATTTATGATTTCAAAATCGGATTTAAGTAAATCATATCAATATCTTAAAATTTTAATATTTAAAATTAAATATACTCATTAAATCTATTTCAATCAAATTTTATAAAAAATTGTTAAGTTATTTTAAAATAAGATAAAAACAGAAAAATAATTATTGTTCTTGAGTTTGTTAATATCCTAAAGTTTATGGACTATGAAATTTATTTTTATTGTTTTTATGAAATTTATTACTCTACAGAAAAATAGTAGGCTTGCGCTCAGATTAAGTTGCGCTTGACCTGCACAAGTCGCATTGGGTCTCTCTCTCTATATCTTTATCAAGTCTATTTGTTCTTTATATTTTTGTTTGATTTTATTAGAATGTATTTTTATCTTATAAAAAAGGGAAAATGACTAAAAAAATCTCCCAAAAGTTAGAAATATCCAAATCAACTATTTTTTAAAATTATACATAAAATAGTCTCATTTTACAATTTTGAAAACACAAAAGACTAATTTACCCTTATGCAATTAAATCTTTAGTACATTCTATATCTCTTAACTTTGTTAAAATATTTTACTCTCTTAATTTTATTAATAAATTTCACACATTTTCATGTACATCAATTTTTTTTATTGTAAATTCTTTGTGATTATGTGGATTTTGTTAAATATGTATTAATATAATTTAAGTTTTTTATGATGAACTCCATTAAATATTGATGTTTTTCTTAAAAAATGGATATGTACTAATGATATCATAAAAATATGTAAATATCTAAAAAATAAAAAAAATGTAAATAAAGATCTACTAAAATATCATATGTTGCATTGGGGCACAAGACATATTTAAATTACATATTATGATTATACACAATGAAAAATGATAAACAATATCATGTAAGATATATATAAGACACAAAGTATGATATATAATAACAAAACCTATAAGAGGATTGATTTTCATCATGTATAGAGAGATTGTTGTTTTGTAGGAAAAATAGGTTTTTAGTGTGGAATAAAGAGTGATATTAAATATTTAATTACAGAATGACAGATTAGTCTTTTGTGTTTCTAAAACTGTGAAATGAGATTTTTATATATGTAATTTTAAAAAATGGTTGATTTAAATATTTCAAACTCTTAGGAGTTTTTTTTTTAATCATTTTCCCTATAAAAAAAAATATATCTGGATGCTACAATTTAATATATATATTTTCTGGAGGAAGTTAGCTCTTTTTGTATTTTAATGAGAGCCAATGTTGTTATTGTTATTTTTTTGGGACGAAAATATTGTAAATTAGCTATAGGTCGGGATGTCTTATAAAGGCGTCATATGAGACACATATAAATTTTTGTAAATTTTTAACACTTTTTAAAAAATAGCTTAATATAATTTATTAGAATTTATACATCTTCTATAAATTTATATATCTCAAGATGTATTAGACTATTATTAAGGAAAATGTTACGCCCATTTTTTCATTTTTTTTAAAACAAATATATCTCATGCAATAAGACTGAGTACGAGAGTGCTCTTTTTATATTTTTAAATATATAAAAAAATGTTATATTCAATTCATTTTATAGTCCAAGATGCATACCACACATGTTTTTATTTTTAGAAAAATCATATATCTCACTTAATGAGTTATATACTTTTATATAATGTAATGTATATACTCCAATGAATTGAATAATATCATATAAAAACAATGTGAAAAATTTTCAGCAACATATCATATAAAAAACAAAACCACAAGCACAGGCAACATATAATATGTGTGCGTAGGCTAGATAGACTTTGGTAAAAAAAAAAGTCAGAACCATAAAAACAATCAATGGATTTTAACATTCAACTTTAAATTTATGTCCCCACACATATACATATCAAAACATTCAGGCTGTTAAAATTCACACCGTCCATGAGGAATTAAAGGAGAAAAAAAATTAAATTCAACAATTATTTCACAGTCCCAATCTAAAGAGAGGGCGTGAACCAAGACAATCTATAAACATGCTCGTGATTAAACCTAGGTCCGCGCTTGATGCTCCTATTTTTCATATCATACACATTCCAGTATTGTTTGTTGTGAAATTTTCCATCAAAGAAGTAAATTCGATTTCCCATGCCTTTTCGAGTTCTTACTAGCGTCGAACACGACTCAGACACGTGCAGCGCAACATGATCACCAAGATCATCCACCTTCACCCATGTTGAGTTGAGAAGGTCCAACCGAAAGACTTTGAATTTGACAGGGCGATATCGGCCATTCCTCGGGTTCCAAAACTCCAAAACAACATAAACATCTCCGGTGGATTCAATCAAGTACATGTTGCGGCTCCTGAGTCTGGGCACGGGCAATTTTGTGATGGAACGACGAAAGACATCTATAGTGAAAAGATGACCTCTTAAGTCCAACCCATAAAGCAGCCTGTCATCCATTCCTTTCTGGATGATATTTTTGAATCTATCGTGGAAATAACTACTAGGAGACGATAGCTCTCTCCACCGTATATATGTGGACCTCATGATCGAGAGATCACCTTCACCTCTGTCCAACACGATCAAGAACCCACCGGGAGCCGAGGGAGGGCGCACTATGTGACCACATTTGACAAAGCGGTTAGAGGGGCATGGTGGGAGATTGATCAAGGGAGCCTCTTCGTCTTCAGGATTATAAAGATGGAATCGATAGTCCTCTGTCCTCCTACGATAGTAACTTTGCAAGAACCAACCATGTGAGGTGCTAAGAGGAGGCCTGTAATTGAAATCTAGAGGTTCACTTATTGAGAATGATTTTGCACGGTCTTTGATGCTATGGAAGTAACATGTTTTGTTTGCTAAATGGATTGACATAAACGTCAATAGATGTTCGTCATTCATCTTGTCATAGTTCGATGCAGCTTCCTGCCACGGCTTGCAGACTGCTCCAAATCTGATGGAATCTTTGTAATTCAATCGGTTGCAGATGAGCTCCAGTAGATGACTCGGCAAGTCTGGCCATAGCCTATAAGATAGAAATTGATGAATATACATCTATTTTTGAAATGTCATTGTCTACCAAAATATAATTAGTTGAAAATATTTTATAGTTATTGAGACATTTAAATTATATTTTTCAAAAATTAGGGTTGCAATTTAATCGATTTGATTCAAAATATTATAAATACAAAATCAAATAATAACTTTATTTAACCAGAAAATCGTACTGAATTAAAATAGGACCGAATTGCTAACAACAAAAATCGAACTGAAATTATTTCATCAACTTTGACCAAAGCAATCGAGGAATGATTGACGGTGAAGATTAGCAAATTCTATTTTATGGATATTAGTGGTATGAAGGACAACAATGAAATCTTTAATATAAGAGGAATAGTTTAAATGAATATGAATATTGATTATAAGTAATCACAAGTTTAAATTCAATTCAATTTGGTTCGATTAATTTAAATTTTTGAAATGAAACCAAACTCAAACTAAATTAAATCAGTTTATTAATTTTTCAGTTCATATCTGAATCAAACCAAAAAATTATTAACCCAAACACGAATAAAAACGACTTATATAAATTCAGATTCGGTTTAACCTGTCAAAGTTGCATCCTTACCAACAATATTGCTAATTAAATGGATGATGTGCATGATCAAAATTTAGGTTTGAATGTCTTTTACATAATACTTGATTAATGCTAGTTGTATAATTTAATTTTTTTTACCATAAAACTTGAAATTTAATTTCGGTTTTCCCTTGGTACTTGAAATTAATGTCGTGTAACACATGAAGTATTATCAAGGGACGTGATTAGGTGCGGTCGTGCGGTCAGTGCGGCCGCGATCACGGGCCGTCGATCACGGGTCCATCGCATCGGACGGTCGGGTGCGATTCACGTCGACCGTTGGATGCGATGAACCCGCGATCGAGACCGCACAACCGCACCTAATCGTTTCTGGTATTATCAAATCAGCTAAAGTCGATTATGTATATGTCAAATCAGTTTGACTGGTATATTTGAATTGGATCTAAATGCCCAACAAAATTGAACATATTTAAAAAAGAAATCAATTATCAGAATCAAACACGATCCGTGTAAAATTGATACAAGGAATCACGAATTAATCCGATTTAACAAAGACCCATCAACACAGAAGTCGATAGATGATGATGATGATAATAATAATAATAATAATAATAATATAACATAAACCCCTGAAGATACAAAAATTAATAAGAGAAAGAATTATTGTATTAATTTATTTTTTTTATCTGTATTAATCATTGGTATACATTGGCAGCTTAAATCAAACTATTTTTTATTTAATTTTAGAGAAAGAATTATTGTATTAGTTTATTTTTTTATGTGTATTAATCATTGAATCAAACTATTTTCTAGAAAAGATAGATTTATTTAATCCTCTAATTTTTTTTTACTATCCATGTTCGTTAGATCTCAAACTTTTATGAGAGAAAAATAAAATTTAATCCTCTACAGACATTTTAAAATTATTATAAACCATATTTATATATATATAGTTAAGAAATCAATGTAGCCCTTATAAAATTTGAACAAATTCCTATGTCCCCCTCACTACTTTTTCTTATTGAACAAGCATGATTAAAACTAATTATTCTTACCCATTTAATAAGAGGATTAAAAATGCAATCAGCTATATCATGTGTTTCTAAGAATTTGCAAATCACTCGGAGTTCTACTACATTGTTTTTTTTATGGTTATGTTTTCCTATTACATGGTATTCTATAAAAACAGTTTTTCATCAAAATTGTTGTTCTTAATCAATTTTAATTTTGTAAAAACTGTTATACGACTTTTTAGCATGTAAAAGCAAATTAAATCTGAGAACAATCGGCCCATTTGAAATTGATTAACTGAAAACTTTATTTATACAAGTTAAATTGATAATTTGTTCTAAATCATCACCAAATATTGGAAATATTTCAAAAGAAATAAATGATCAGAATCAATCAAGACCCATAGAAATTGAAAGCGCATCATCAGAAAGGCTGACAAATAATTAATCAACAAAAAAATTGAAAACCATGAAGAATATATGAAAAAACTAATAAGAGGGAAGCTGATCATAAGACTCACATGTTCTCATATGAAGGATGAATATGGATGTTGAGAGAGTGAAAGTGCTCCTTTAATCCTCCTCCTATCATCATTTCATTGGTCATGGTAATTTTTTTTTTTTGGTGGCTCTAAATTATTATATTGAAGTGTAGGTGCTCTCTATAGAGACGTGGACTTATTTATATAGCTGATTTATGTTTGTTAGAGAGTCCAATTTTTTTTCCCTTATCGGTGTTAGTTAGAGTATCAAACCGTTTTAATACGTGTAACATATGTTCTATCCGTTTTATACGTGTAGTATATGCTCTATCAGTGTACTTCATAACACGATGTCATGTTGAAACACATAATTAGTTATGTAAATACTATTCATAATATAATTGTATTCAAATTATTATTATGCTGTCAAAATGACGAGGATGCTAGACATGACCCGTATATTCACCCATGACGTCCTTCAATAGTAACAAAAAAATAAATAATGTTATATTTGATTATTTTTTTAGTTTTAAATCTAGTCTATAAGTGTTTTGAATTTTTTTTATAAAAAATAAAATATATGTATTTAAATGAATTGCATATATACATTTATATAAAATGTAAAAGAATTTATCGAAACATATATATGAGACTGAAATTAAATCGAATTGGAATAAATCTATGGTTGGAGGGCAATCTTGCTTTCAAGGCGGTCTACACGCTCATACCCCTGGCCAGCGGAACTTCCTCCTCTCTCTACTATACCATGTATCTATACTCTATATAAAGAGCGACAATAGGCAGCTCTTCACCCAACAGTACAGGTTAGCACCCAAGGTTCGGGTGAAACAACAATGGGGCATGTTTTAGATAGGCCCCAGGTTTTGGAATTTTTATAAAACAATCCTTATATGTGGTATACGTATAACCAGGAATTTTTGCAGATCCACCCCCAGGTTCTACCAGTTTCATAACTAGACCTTATCTGTGTTATAAATGGGTCCCTGATCCAAATTACAAGATTTATAAAGGTCCTTAATCTCAAAACATGACTTTTTGGACTTTAAATTTCATAAAACTTCATCCGAATTCCAAGATACCCATGAAATTATAAAATATAAATATTTTAGTCACATTAGTAAATATGCAAAAATTACAAATAGAATCGCACCTATTTAAACCCATAAAATTATTAATGGATGTCTTGTTTATTAATTTAAAATTTGTTCTATTTCTTTTTTTTTGGATTGATTTTGGATCTATATGTATCAATTTTGTTTTAGGTGTGAAAATAAGTATTTCTTTATTTTTCATCTCATCATATAATTATGATTTTGCTTTCATTTTCTTTACTTTTGATTCGTCACAGAGTAATCGTTAATGTATAACACATGCCTTGTTAACTTGAACATGTGCGTTGTTAATTTTTTATCGACGTATATAGAGTTTTAATTCATACTGAAAATGGATTCTCTTCTAACGAAATCTGATCATTTAAAAAATGTCATTTCATTTCCTCTTGAACATACAACTATGCATTTTTTATTTTTTTTGGTATCTCTCTCTCTATCTTTTTAATTCTGATGTTTGATGGATACACTCAGAATATTTTTTGATGAGATTGGGAGCCGTCTCTTCTCGCATATGGAGCGAAGCATAGTCACATTCAGTGTTGGGAGGGAGAGGTTCACAGGGACTACTATGGCTCTTCCGGATGAGCTACTTCATGTGTACGTGTACTTGTTGGTTCTCTGCGGTTCTCTTTCCATTGTTGCCCACCGCGAAGACTGCTTGGAGATATGGGTGATGAAGGAGTATGGGAACGACAAATCTTGGATGAAAGAGTACGTCGTGCCATGGCACGTGAAGAACTCGTCTAACGTCGTCTGCATTTGTAAAAACGGCGAGATTTTGTTGAACTCTCTCGGACAATGTATGTTTTACGACCCCAAGACTTGTATGTTCAGGGACTGTGTCATTCCCGGGCCGCCGCTTCCGGATTGGTCTTACATTGTCCCCTTTGTTGGGTGCTTTCATGTTTTAGGATAGTAATAATTTAAGAAGTTTGTAATTCAAAATTCGAACAATGGAATTAGAGAGCAAACATTTTTTTTTATTCAAAAAAAAAAATCTTGGAGTTTTTATTATTATTTATTATTGGTTTATAATTTCTTCGGAAAATTGTAATCTTTAATTTTTGGAATCCTCCGAACCCACATTCTTCATTTGGTGAGGGAATTTTTGCTTTAACCATCATTTGCTCGGTTTTATCGAATCCGAAATGATCTAAACTGATCTTTTTTTTAGTTTTAGTTAATAGTTTTATGATTTGATTTGTATATGCACTACACAAAAATAAGAATAAAAAAAACTGCACATCTGAGATGGGTGAAAACCGCAGCAAAAGCTCACGTTACAAAAATTTAGCGATGGTTTTTAAATCATTTTTGACGGTTTACATTGGCGACACAAAAGGGCATTCCAAACTTCAATATAGATTATTTGCCGCAAATAACATTTTTTTATTAAAAAAATATATTACTAATGCATTTGTGTGATTCTGATAATCCAGTAAAATCTGTAAATACTAATAACATTGCACATTATTGAAATCAACATTCACTTTAATTCTTCTAAAACATTCATCATCGTCAATATTCATTCAAATAACAACATATTCAATTCCACTAAAAACATCATTGAAAAATATTTATAAAAAAAACATAAACATGAAATCAAATTATCTCCTCACAACCCAATCGAGAATGGATATTTGTTATCCTTCAATAAACACAAGGGGTTTTTATTTTTAAGTCATATAGAATTTTGTGATCGATCACTCACTTATTCGTATTTTTAAATCCCCATAAACCAAATCATTTAGAGATAGGTCTCTCTTAGGGATTAAAAATGAACATATTTGAAAATCTTAAAATAGACCCTTTTGGGTTTATTACTCCCGCAACGCGTCAACCACCCGTTCTGCATCATTAAAAAATGGGGCAAAACTCAAGAACTACAATCTTACACTTTTTTAAGGAAAAGAAGATTCCGTTTGACAAAAAACTCAAAAGTTTTCAAGTTTCTTAGGCATAAGATACTGTCCTCACCTCTTCTTGAGCAGCATTCATGATGTTGACCTTTGCTTGCAAATTAGCAGCACTCAGACCCAAATGCAAACTGAAGGGGAAAAAAAAGAAAGCAGCATGAATTACTAATAATGTGTCAGGATATCAAACACCACAGTAAAAAAATCCCATAGTGAACCATATATATAAAAAAATAATTATAAACGTCTGCTATGGAGACAAAAGACAGAAAAATTAAGGACCTCTGGTATTGCTCTTTCCAGGCATTTAGTGTTGACTGCGCCGACTGAATTTCTTCTTCCGTAGGCAGCTGTTGAGCTAAAACATCAAGCCTAAACTGTAAAGACTGAGCAAAGCCAGCCCATCTTGTGCAGCACCATTCAGTCTAGGAAGTGAATTTGCTTCCTCTGATCCCCTCCCAGATTTTCCACATGCCTCAGTCGCTTCAATATGGCCTTGGGTTTGTGGAAAAGTCTGATTCCACTCATCTTTCACCTTCTGAACAGCCAGCACAACTTCATCCATCGCATCCTACATGACGGGCATCATTTCACAACAAATGGATCACACATGTTGAAGTTTGTGAGCTAGTATGCCATATATCTGATCATCAACAAAAACATCACCACCTAAAACACCCCCCTCAAACAATTATATGCATCTATTCACAAAAATTCCTCAAAGTCTACTAATTATTAATTATATAATATATGATGATGAAAAGTAGAAGTAATAAAACTATTAACTGATTCCCAATTAAAATATGGATAATGTTACATCCAGCTCCATTTCCAGTCTCAATTCCAGTCTACATGTGTTTTAATTATTTTTTAAAATAGTATATTTCATCTAATGAGTTATTTGTTTTTATAAAAAATGAAGCATATACTCCAACGAATTACATGAATGCATTTATTGAAAATGTAAAAAAATTATTTCGAAGCATATACCTTGTTAACGTGAGTATATGCGTCGATAGAAATCTATCGACGCATATAAGGCTGGAATTGGATCTGGGTATAACAGCACCCTTAAAATATCATGCTGCAATCTTGCAGATTATTTTCATGCAGGTACTTCCACCAGACTGAAAGAAGGCCGAATATCCAACCTACTTACAATATTGTTGCATTGTCCCCTTATTTAGAGAGTAACAATCAAATTGCACCTAATTGGTGGAAACTTCTCAATCGCAGACTCCATCACAAGAATTAAAAAAAAGAGTATATCTACAACTTCATCAAATATTAAGGAGAAACAGAACCATTTAAGTTTTATTGGCATGTTCTTTCATTTTAAATGATCTAACACAAATCTTCTAAATTCATTTAAATTTTTTTTGTTTGATTTAAATTTTTATTTAAATGTGTAATAACACCCATATATTATTTTTTTAATTTTATTTAAAACTGAGTTACATTTCAAAAGAATTAAATTATATTTGTAAAGAGTCAGCTACATTTGTATAGTCAGTTACATTTATGAATGTAACTGACTTTTACTATATAAGTCAGTACTTGAAATTGATGCTAAAGTCAGTTACATTCACAAATGTAACTGATATTTTTGCGAACAATTGATCGACTTGGTTATCGTTTTCAATGTCTGTCAATTTAGGTGTAACTTTTATTATTGTTTATTCTTGCATTTGTTATAATTTTTTTCTTCAATTTGGTGTCTGATATTAAATCTGGCAGTCTTTGATATAGCTTTTGTTTATAATTTTTTCTTTGAATCCGATGTTGATGTTAAATTTATTTTTTTTTGGAGGATTTATAGAGTTTTGATGTTGTATTCACACGTGGTTGTGTAACATTTCAAACTAATTTGCACATTTATGCATTATATTTTGTAAGTCGATTACATTTTTGAAATGTAATTGACGTTTATATGTCTTATATAATAAAAGTCAGTTACATTCATAAATGTAACTAAATTTGTTGTACAATAAATTACAATCACAAAATATAACTGATTCAGAAAATTTGGAGTCTGAAGGAGGACTAAAAAGATAGTCAAACCACCTCTCATATGATAGAGGGCGACGAGAGGAATCCAAAGGTGGTAACGCCGGTCGCCGTAGATGAATAGGTCGGCCAGAATGATTTTTTAAGTAGAGAATATCAATAAAAATGTTGGTTAGATATTGTTGGGATGCGTTTTACGATGTGGAAATAATAACGAAAAAAATGGTTCCGATGTGATTCAAATAAGGGTAGTTTTGTACTTTTCTTTTTTGTACTTTTGTAAAAGTCAACTAGGAAACCAATGGCATACTGACACCTAATGGGGCATGTGGTTAGAGCCTAAATAATGGGGCCTGTGTAGCAAGACTCTAGAATCTTATCTATATTCAGAGAGTCCAATTTTTTTTTCCTTATTGGCGTTTGTTTTTTATTTTTGGAGAGCCCAACTATTAACCCGTGGGACACCTCCCCTCGCTTGCGAGGTGGTTGATGTGTACCCGCTCCACGTGGTGAAACAGGGTTCGATACCCGTCCAACCTCAGATATGAGGTGTCCTTGGTCCACTTGGTTATCTACCCAAAAAAAAAATTAACCCGTGGGGTCCTCAAATAAATAATAAAAATAAAAATTATAAGAAAACGAAAATGAAAAAACAAATCAGTGTTTGAGATTTATTTTTATTTAAATACCTTCATAAAAATCAAATTCTAATAATAATAATATAATAGTAATATTCAAAGAGAGATTGAAAAAAAAAACTTATAAAAAAAATAACCCCATCAGAGTTTCATATTACATCAATTATATTATATGTAATTTTAAGGATAACATTTTAAATGTGAATAACATTTTAAAATTTAGATTGTTGTTTATATACATTTTTTCGTTTATCGAAATACTAGTGGAATTCAGATTCTTATTAAATAGTCACTATAATAATTATAATTTTTAAAAATAATTAACCTTCACATAGTGGTCTTATCAGATGCTAAAAATTGGTCTTTTTAAGTGAATTAAAATTGAAATTGATAAACTACAGGGAAAATCCAAATAATTGCAAATCCAAATATCCAAATATCTACCCCCACCTCTAACCAGTTTGAAAAATCCATATAACCCCTAAATATACCTGTGTAAGTTCTAATAACGCCATGATAATTCTAGTATTTTTAAAATATTTAATTTTACAAACCAACAATAAATAAAAAATTCTTTAAATATTTTGACGGATATTTGATGTAGGGATTAAAAATGAAAAAGACATTCAAAGTTTGGGACTTGAAATATATAGGAAGAATAAATGGATCGATAAACATAGTTTACATGGGTTTAAAAATAATTTTTTTATTATTGAAGCATGATTAAAACTACAATAATGATTTTTAGGCCCCATTTGATAGACCACATCCCAAACTACATGAGGTGACAAACTTGAAATACTTATAATAACCCCTCCCTAATTAATCGTTTTAGTATTCTATAACCGCCCCATTAATCTAAAGGTAGTTATGATTTATGATATCTTTCCCGTTTTTAAATATTTGTTTTCAATGAGTCATCCAAAACATTTACGATTGTCCATTTCTGTTTCTGAATGATCGTGGAATATCAATTTCATTTTAATTCGGATCTGGTCCGTGTATACGTGATGAATTCTCGAATTTATTTTTATGTACGATCTGATTTTGGTACAATTAGAAAGTAATATATCTAGGTTAGGTATTTCGGACCCAAAATTACTAGATTTTGAGATTTTTTAGTTTTCAAATTTAGATTGATCGGTGGATTTGAAAACAAACATCGAATTTTATTTTTGTTTCAGTTCGATCAGTGGAGAAGAGAAGAATTTTGATTCATTTAGTTTTTCTTGTGACCAGTTTATGGTGCAAACAATGACGATCCATTCAGACTAGTCATTTTTTTATCTGAATACATTATTTTGATTTTGATTTTTCGTCATTCCTTTTAGAATCGCAGCTTCCTGCAAACATATTTAAAACAAATAGCGCCCAAAAGCTGCGATTTGAGAAAGCTGGGGAGAAGCATCTTCCTACATAATCAGTTTTAAACCCAGCGATTATAGAAAATCAGTTTTACAATCACGTTACCAGACGCTACATTATATCAACGGACTTTTCAAAAAAAAAGAAAAAAAAAAGGATTACATGATCAACGGCGATGGACGAGCCGTAGTGGGGCTGTGGGGATGACGTTCAAACTGCATGCATGCATGCACTCGCTGTTCGTTCTCCGTGAATATATATAATACATATAATATACGAACACGTAAGTATCACATGCACAAACCAAGGTCAAGGTCCAGTCATCATCCCAGTCGCATGCATGCGTCGAGGGTGTAAAATGCGAATAAATAAATATATACCTTCGCGCGTCCTTCAATTCTGTGATGAGTTTGACCTGTGTTAGTTTGACCGACTGATATGATAAATCGACGTGCACTGTCCGGCTATCCGTCAAGTGTTTGACCACTGTCGAAGTGGTTTAACCGACCTGTCGACGTTCTTTCTGCATGCAAGCATGAATGATTCCGTGCACTGTGCGATTGATCTATGCACGTCAAATTAATCAACAAATTAAAACGAGAATATGAACAAACAACCGAAGCTGAAAATGGATTCAACGTATCAAACTAATGCTCTGCGTTATCTTTCCATTTCCATGTTTTTTTTCACTTTTCAACACAAGACACTCAAGAACGAAATATCAAGATTCAAGAATGAAAAAATATATGAAATATAAGATTCAAGAATGAACAAATATAAGAAATATATGTAAATCTAAGATTCAAGAATGAACAGATATATGAAATCTAGCTAAACCCATCAAAGAAAACGATCGACTAGCCCCAATATTTCTCTGCGATGATGGAAGACAAAAAAACACCAACTGTGGCCAGCTTCAGCTTCTCAAAAACATCCTTATCACCTGGAATCAACATCCAGTTGCTCTTCTCCAGCTTAGGAGACATGGAGATAACATTCGGGCGGCGATCTTCCAACTGATCATCATGTGCAACGTCTGCGTAAGAGAGAACAACGGAAGCAATATCTTCCAAGCGAACTTCCCTTTTGATCTCCTCAGATACCATTCCTTTCTTGGTCACCAAATCATCCGGGAACCTGGTTTTTACAATGGCGAACAAGTCAACCAAGTTTGTCATCTCAATTTCCCACTCAGACCTCACACTGCCGACGTCCCTCGCCGTTTGTAGTCCCACCGTCACCACGTCAACTCGCTGGAACAGCTGGCCGAGCTCTTGGACCGGGCTTCCCCCATTGATGGCATACACCAGACAATGATGTCTGGCGTATAAAACAATGGTGGTGACGCCCCATCTGCCTCCATCTATGATCCCTCTGAACGTGGAAAGTCCGACGAAGACGGACTCTTCCCCAGCTTGGGCCTCCGCCACTCGAAGGTGGTCTCCTGTCAACCAATCCCTTGCGTACGCATTATCGGCTGTAAACATCGTTTCAACCTGATGACCACCTATCGCGACCGTGAAGACCTCACAAAGTATTTTTTTTGACGTGTAGCCTTTCATCTCTCGCGTTTTCGTGAGTGATGGTATGATCGTTGCCATCACCTGATATGCAAGATGCAAGAAATGCAGTGATTTGTTTGTTAAACAAATTATCAAGAAAGTTAAACCAATGCAAGACTGAATTCAAAGAAAGAAAACAAAATGTAAATACCACGGGCCGCAGAGAGAGCGATCGAGAGAGAATGGGAGGAGGGACTCTAAGGGAGAGAGAGAGATAGGTGTGCTGTCTATGTGAGAGGGGGCAGAGAGAGAGAGAGAGATACATAGACTATTTTCTTTCTTTATATAATGTGAAGTCTTTGTGAGAGAGATGTTCTCATAGATTGCGTACGGATGGATTTGTTAGTTTCACGCTTAAGAAGAAGGGAAAGTGAAAATTTAGTTCTTTGAGTGACGTCGATTCAAATGTGTTACGTAGTCTGGGGGTGGATAATGATGGATGATGGGGTGGTGGTAATAACGTGCAACGATGACTCTGGGTGCACTGACGAGTGACGACAAAAAAATCACTTCGGGGCGTTCCCCATGTAAAGCCACGTGTATATTTTACTACCTCTTATTATATAAATGTTTTTTGAAAATATTAATTAGATGTCCCTTTAATCAACCATTTATTATTTTTAAATCCCTTAAAAAGTTTAAGTTTTTTATATATCCCTAAGCAGTTAGAAAAATTATCTTTAGCTCCTCCAAAAGTTGTTCAAAAATATAAAAAATGTACTCACCTAATTATACGAATGTAAATAATATACTGGGGGGTGTAAACAGTGTATTGGAGATACTTAAAAATGTAATGAGGAGTGTTTATAATGTTATGAAATAATTGGACGGGGGCATTTTTTACGAAGGTCAACAATATATTAGAGAGTGTTAACAGTATACTATGTTAGAATCAATAATTAAAGAGAATGAACCAAAATATTATTAAGGTTTGTACCTAATATTTATAATACAAAAAAGAAAAAAAAAGACTAATATACCTTAACCCTAACATATATATACATTTAATATACTTAAGATACTTAACAATGTACTTGAGTTGTTAACATTGTACTAAAATAATTATGTCGGGGGTATTTTTAGTATTTTTGAACAGTATCCGTTTGGATAGACCTAAAGATAATTTGTTACTTTCTTAGGGACCTCAAAATAATAATCAACATCCGGTTAAAGGGATCTAAAAATTGTATATTAATTAATCAATTTTGTGTTAAATGAATTTATTTTTAATAAGGGTTTATATGTGCACAAACACGAAGGAAAACAGAAGAATAATCAAAGAATTTGAGATTTTGAGTTAAAAGGAAACCGACCGAAAAAATAAAATCATTTTATCTTTTTATATGTTGTTAAAATTTGATCCGTTCGAGGGGATGGGTGGGTCCATTGCGGGAGGCCCGAAGAGGCTTTGAAACCCTTTATGCGGATGATGACAACGCTTTTGTGCTTGCGACGATCGCACGTGTGCATAGATTTAGGCGGCATTCGCTGCGGAAGGCAGGTTCATGCGTCGATTTTTGCAGGTTCTCGACATGGAAGCAATTTTTCTCATGAGCTGGATTACTTTGTATTTTTTAAAAATTTTAGGGTGTTGTGTGTGTGTATATATATTTTCTGAGTAACATTAACTAATAGAATATTCCGTGAATCTTCATCACAAATTAACAGAATATTAACTCAAGGATGTATTTGCTTAATCACAAAAAACTTTGGTTTATATGGATTTTAAAAAAAAGGGCATATGGATATTAGCTAATTTTGAGGGGGTTATATACATTTTTTCCTTATTTTATTTAATGGTGTGTGTCCAAATATATGTTGTATTGTCAACTTGTCATAGTGTATGATGTTATATTACAGTGTATGATATAATTTTTTTTATTTATAAATGAAAATAATATACTATAAAGTCAAGGTATAAACATCATTTTATATAACTGTACATGTATATATTTTATTTTTATAGATTAAAATAAAGAGTGTGGATTGCAATTGGATCTTCACAAGGGGTGGGACATATCATTTATCTTATGTATGTGTACACCGCAAGTCTGCAACCTACACAGACTTCATAAAATAAAAGTTGAACCATAACAACAATCAATGGTTTTTCATTTTCCAATAAATAAATTAATCAACTTTCATTCATGTCCCCACACAGGTATATATGTATAAAAAGATTAATCAACTTGTTCAGATTTAGATAGTCCATAAGGAATTAATCAAAGGGGGAAAAAAACTAAATTCAACGATTATTTCACTCTCTGAATCTAAGAGAGGGCATAAACCAAGATAATATGTAAACATGTTCGTAATTAAACTTAGGTCCGCGCTTGATGCTCCTATTTTTCATATCATACACATTCCAATATTGTTTGTTGCGAAATGTACTATTGAAGAAGTAAATTCGATTCCCCATGCCTTTTCGAGTTCTTACTAGTATCGAACATAACTCTGACACGTGAAGTGCAACACGATCACCAAGATCATCCACCTTCACCCATGCTGAGTTGAGAAGGTCCAACCGGAAGACTTTGAATTTCATAGGGCGATATCGGCCATTTCTCGGGTTCTGAAACTCCAAAACAGCATAAACATCTCCAATGGATTCAATCAAGTGCATGGAGCGGCCTTTGAGTCTAGGCACGGGCAATTTTGTGATGGAACGACGAAAAACATCTATAGTGAAAAGATGGCCTCCGAAGTCCAATCCATAAAGTAGCCTGTCATCCATTCCAATCTGGATGATATTTTTGAATCCGTATTGTAAATCACTACTAGGAGATGACAACTCTCTCCACCGCATATATGTGGACCTCATGATCAAGAGGTTACCTTGACCTTTTTCCATGACAATCAAAAACCCACCGGGAGCTGAGGGAGGGCGCACTATATGACCACATTTGATAAAACGGCTAAAAGGACATGGTGGGAGACTGATCAAGGGAGCCCCTTCGTCTTCAGGATTGTAAAGATGGAATCGTTCGTCCCTTGTCCTTTCGCAGTAGTAACTTTGCAAGAACCAACCATGTGAGGTGCTGAGAGGAGTCCTGTAATTGAAATCGGAAGGTTCAACTATTGAGAATGAGCCTACACGGTCCCTAATGCTATGGAAATGACACATTCTGTCTGCTGAATGGATTGACATAAATGTTAACGGATGTTCATCATTCATCTCTTCATAGTTTGTTGCAGCCTCCTGCCATGACTTACAGACTGCTCCAAATCTGATGGATTCTCCATAATTCAATTGGTTGCATATGAGCTCTAATAAATGGTTTGGCATGTCCGACCATTGCCTGCAAGAGAGAAATTAATGAACATATATGCATCCATTTTGAAAACACAATTGTCCACCAATATAATTATTTAAAAATACCTTCCTCACAATTACAATTGTTTGGAATAGAAAAAAAAAGAATAGTAAGCAACATTGGTAAAATTCGCAAATGAAAAAGGATGTGAAAATGTGTTTAATTAGGGGCAAAAATGATCATCATGTAAAAGGATCTTTATGTTTTTTCTATTTTTTCAATAATTTGTATGGGTGTATAATTTCACGCTGATGTAATATTTTGATAATATACCGTTCAAATGGATAAAAAGTTAATTAAGGAATTAAATTGACTAACGATAACAATTTAAAAGGAATTGTAAGCCCGATTTGAAGTTTGCAAGGATATATATGGGTTATGGATATTTACATGGATTTAATTGTCTTTTAACCCTTTAATCTTTTTTTTTTCACAAAACCTGAAATCATTGTCTTAGGTTTTGGCTTGGTACTTGAACTTAATGTAGTGAAACACTTGAAGTACTATCAAATCATCCAAAAATCATCTAAATCGATTATGTATGTATATGTCAGATCAGTTGGACAGGTATATTTGAATTGATCTAAATGGCAAACAAAGATTGAACATATTTCAAAAGAAGTCAATAAATAACACGACCCATGTAAGTTGATAAAAGGAATCACAAATTAATCCGATTTAACCAAAACCCAACACAAAAGTCCATAGATAATAATAATAATAATAAAACATAATTAAACCCCTGAAGTTATATAAAAATTGATGAGAATGAAACTATTAAAACTCACATATTTCCCAGAGGAAGGATCGCTATGGGTGTTGAGAGAGAGAAAATGCTGAACTTATTTATAGAGGATATAGTGATGAGAAAATCTTATCTATGACAGTTAGAGAGTCAATTTTTTTTCTTTTTCTTAACCTGTGTTAGTTAGTTAGAGAGTCAAACTGTTTAATAGATTTTTTTAATCCGTGTCAGTTATGTAAATCCCTTATCCATTTTTAAATATTGAAGCAGTACAGTTACAAGTCTACAATTGAGTGGGCTCGTCTGTGGTGTGCAACAAAGAACGATAACCCATGTAAAGTGTTGATCGGTAATAATTTACCTTGGATTTTTTTTCTAATCAATTTTAGAGAAAGAATTTTTTTTAATGTTGTGTTACATTCGTTAGAGGGATTAATTTTATTTTATTTTTTTATCTGTATTAATTATTGAATCAAACTATTTTCTAAAGAAAATAGATTGATTTAATCATTTGTTTTTGTTTCCCTTTACTATCCATGTTCGTCAGATCTTAAACTTTTATGAGAGAAAAATAAAATTCAACCCTCTACAAACATTTTAAAATTATTAGAAACTATATTTATATATATAGTTAAGAAATCAATATAGCCCTTGTAAAGTTTGAACAAATTCTTCTATCCCTCTCACTACTCTTTCTTATGGATGAAGCATGATTAAAACTAACTATTCTTACCCATTTTAAAAGAGGATTAAAAATGCAATCAGCTATATCATATGTTTCTAAGCATTTGTAAATCACTAAGCCCCCATTTGGGTAACGGTTTAAGCTCGGATAGAGTGATATAAAAATGGATAGGGAAAATGATTGTTTGTTTGCAAAGTATAACTTGGTATTAATAAGCCAGTTTAAACGAGTATAAAAGAGTATAACAATTCTAAGTAACCTTTATAATAAGCTATACTCAATTTATCTATTCTCATGGGCTCACATGTCAAATCAATTTTTTTACACTTTATTTATATTTTATTATTTATCAAACAAACAACTCAATCTTTATTCTTACGTTTTCCAATTAGAATAATAAAAAAACACAATCAAACAGATAATCTTTTATTCTTATAAAATTGTTATATATTTTGGTATAGTTATTTATCCAGAATAACTCAATTTTTCAATCCAAACAAAAAAAAAAAATCATCACCAACTATTAAAAATATTTCAAAAGAAATAAACGCTCAGAATCAATCAAGACCTTGAAAGTCCATCATCAGAAAAGCGGACAAATAATAAATAAAAAAACTGAAACCCATGAAGAATATATGAAAAAAACTAATAAAAGGGAAGCTGATAAGACTCACATGTTCTCATAGGAAGGATGAACATGGACGTTGAGAGAGTGAAAGTGCTCCTTTAATCCTCCTCCTATCATCATTTCATCGGTCATGGTAAATTAAATTTTTTTTTTTGGTGGCTCTAAATTATTGTATTCAAATATAGGTGCTCTCCATGAGAGACGCGGACTTATTTATATAGCTTGTCAATGTTTGTTAAGAGTCCAAAATTTGTTTCCCTCTTATCGATGTTTGTTAGAGTATCAATCCGTTTTTATACGTGTAACATATGTTCTATCCGTTTTATACGTGTAGTATATGATCTCTCCGTTTTATCAGTTTTTATTCGTGTAATATATGCTCTATCAGTGTAATACGTCATAACACGTGTCTGTCATGTTGAAATGCATAATTAGTTATGTAAATCTTATCCATAATATAATTGTATTCAAATTGGCCCATATATTCATCCATGACGTCCTTGAATAAGTAACAAAAAAAAAAATCATTTAAGAATGGATAATGTTATATATATCTAGTCAATTTTTCAGTCTTAAATCCAGTTTACAAGTATTTTAAATTTTAAAAAAATATCTAGTCCCTAGTCCCTCACTGGGCGGTTATTTTCATCTAGCCGTCCGACTTCTGGTCATTTAATTTTTCTAAGCGTTGTGGTCAGGGTTTTCCCTTGTTTAAAGATGTTTTCTATTAGATGTTCAATTGTGGTCATTTCTAAATATTACTTGAAGTAAATTTCTTTTCTTTATATACAATCAAAATTGAAGTATATACAAAGCCGTTCCGGGCTTGGCCCACTTTGTTGGTGGGGCCGCCCATGGGCTTAATAGGCCCGTAATTTTTTTAAAAATAATTTTATTTTATTTTAAATTTTAATTTTCTTAATTTTATGCGCACAAATTATATAAATGTAGTACACACACAAAATATTATAGGTGTGGAGGTAAAGACGGTACGTGGCATGCAAAAATGGTACGTGGGTCATCTAACGTAAGGCTTATTAGGCCCGATCCACAAAAAGTGACGTCATATGATTTGTCGACACGACTAGACTAAAATATTTAGTCGGACGGTCGGATATCTCGATAAGAAATGACACCTCAAGTAATCTAAGGCACAATCAGACGACAGGTCTGATCGGGCGACCTTATCACTAAGGTGCGAGTAGTCTAAGGCACGATCAGACGCCAGGACTAGTCGGTCGACCTTACTCTTCAGTAAAAACACGTGGAAACATAACACCGAACAGACACGAAAATGGTCAGAAGACCTCAAACATTTGTAACAGCCACATTGGTACTTAATGTTCATTATCATCAAAACGTGGGTAATTAAGGACGGCGTAGACAGTAATTGTGAGAAATATTTCCCCAAAAAATAGCTCAATATCTTTTAGTGGCAAAACGGTTACAAGATAACCAACTGAACTACGTGAGACTTGATCTCCCAGGGGTACGTAGGCAGCCTACAAAGAGGTCGCGCGACAGCACTCTTACGGCTATGATATCAACAATCAAGAACAATCACGGTGACGACTGAGTCATTTGTTATAGCCAGACACATTCTATCCCTTTCCCACAAAAAAAAATCTTATGTTTGCATAAACCTACCACCAAAACAAATTCATCACCTAAATCCTTTTGAAGTTCCGAATTCCAAAATCACAAATTTAACTATGAGGGAAAATTATCCTCCTCAATAGGTATTTGATATAATGAAGAGTTAAATATTTATTCAATATATTATATGATTCATTCATCGTGTCGTGCAGTGGCGGAGCCAGGATTTTTACAAATGGGGGCCCAATATAATTTATATAAATATTTTTTAAAACTATATCATTATATTTTTTTAAAGCATATATTAAAAATGTGTTTAAAATGAAATAAATACATTCATATTTTGAAATTGCAAAACATATCATTGAATAATTATAAAAAAATAATTATCATATTTTAAAATGACATGCCATATTTCATATTGATAATTCACAAAAAAAAGTGTCAAAACATAAATCTAATAAACAATACATACATTTAAATTTGACATCGACGATGTTTCGTATTGTGAAAATGTTGAATGATTTGATTATTTTAGATATTTACACAAATATTTTAAACTTTAAATAAATTAGTAGTAATGACAATAAAAGTAAAAATATATACCTTCGAAGTGTTGATAGATGAGTTGTAGATTCCCGATATTATGACAATTAATGGAAAAAAAAAGTAAAAATTATGGATTTTTTTAAAGATTATGATTTATACTACGAACAGTTGAGATACAAAAAGAAAAGGAAAATTAAAATCCATCTACCACACAAAATTTAAAGGATCTAGTAAAAGATTAAAAGGATATAAAAATAAATAAATAAATTCCATGGGGTCTCATGCACCCCTGCAAATAGAATTGCATAATCAATTGTTAGGTATATATTTCACTTTCTTATTGGATACTGATGATACTTATAAATTCATATTTTTTTAAATAGCTGATTGAACCCAATAAAAGAGTAAAAAATATACCTAACAATTGATTGTGCCGTTCGATTTACACGTGGACCAAGTTCGGAACTGACCGGATCCGATCCCTATTTTTTAACGTCAGCGTATTATGAATCAGATTTATACCCGGATCGCCGTCCTCCCGTATCGATACAATGTGGTCTGCAAACTACAGTGTTTCCGTACGTACGCTCGTAATTCGAAGTCTTTATGTTCTGTATATTCATTGGTTCCATTTATTACGTGTTTGAATTTTTTTTCTCCTTTTATTTTTTAAATCTGATTACGTCTAACGGGTCAAATTAATTAATTAAGAAAAATGGTGTCTGCTTCTACCAAAACTGGATGAATGAATGTAATTAATCACATCATCTATACTGTATACTAGTTAAAATGCATGCATGCATGCGTCGTAATTGCGAATAAACATATTCTACGTTAATTATATTGCTCAGTTGAACCTCTCCAAACCCCAACCTTCGCGCGTCCTTCTGCATGCATGGTCCCATGCAACTGATGCAAGCGTCTGATAGACCGAACGGAACCACGTCAACGCAATATTAACAAATAAGTTTAATTATAAACAAAATATTAATTAACAAAACAAGAATTAATATCAAACACGTGCCTCTCTCCATGATCGTCCAGTACGGCTGTACGTCGACCTCTGTCGAAGTGGTTTGACCGAGCGGCCGAGGGTGTAAGCACGCATAATTAGTGTGCGATTAATTGACTACGGGCCCACGTCAACGCAATAACAAAAAACAACACTAATTCAAACACCAAAAGATTAAAAATGGATCAAAACTGATGCAGCAGTGTATCATATCTTTTCTTTTTTACTTACAAGATACGTGCACTCAAGAATGGAAAATGTTCAAGAAGAATGAGAAAGTACTGTTCAAGAATGTACAGCAAAAATAACAGACCCATTCTAGAAACCTAATGATCAATGCATTTACAAACATCTCTTGGCGATCTTCGAAGATAGGAAGACATTAACGGTAGCCAACTTGATCTTTTCCAGATCTGGTTCACCTGGAACCAAAAGCCAATGACTTTTCTCCAATTTAGGAGACATAGCCACTATCTGAAGGAGATCATGTTCCGACGACTTGTCTTGAGTTCCTTCGATGTCTTCAACGTCCGCGCGAGGAAGGACCAACCTCGCGAGTTCTTCCAGGCACACTTCGCCTTCGTTGATGAGGTACTTGTTCGAATATTTGCTTTTAACTAGTGTCAGCAGGTCGACTGAGTTGCTGAGTGGCTTCTTCCACTGATTCATGATATCCCCAACGTCCCTGGCCGATTTCAGTCCAACCATCAGAACATCTGCTCTCTTGAACAGATGATTAAGTTCTTCGACAGGCTCGTTTCCGTTGACGGGGTACACAAGACAATGCTCTTTGACGTACAAGACGACTGTAGTCACACCCCATCTTCCTTCATAAATCCCTCTGAATGTGGCAAAACCAACCAAGATTGGCTCTTCTCCAGCTTCGTCAGCCGCCGGGCGGAGGTGGTCCGCTCTCAGCCAATCCACTACGTATTCGTTGTCTGCCGTAAACATAGTTTCAATCTCATGACGGCCTATCACGACCGTGAAGACCTCGCAGAAAGTTTTGTTTGATCGGTAACCCTTCACATCCCTTGACTTCGTGATAGATGCTGTGATGGTAGTGGTACGCATGGTTCTTGTGATCAAGAAGACAGATCCACCAAGAAAGAGAGAGAAAGAAATATTAAATAAGAGAGGCCGAGTGGGGGGGGGGGGGTGGTTATGGGGGGAGGGAGACTGATTTAATTGAAGTTAAAAGAGGGACGTACCAGATAGAAGGAAATCGAAGGTATTTTTTAAAACCCACAATGATGACGGAAAGAAATAGAGAGGGGAGAGAGTGATATGATGCAGACTCTTTCTTGTAGGTTTAAATAATAGTATATATGACCTTCTTTAAAAAAACTAAAAAAAACACTGAAACACAAAGTGATGGGATGACGATACGTAGACCATGACAGTAAGTACCGTTTGAATGGTGACCTTCGTTTGTCACTTTGTCATGTGGTACGTGTTCGGATTCTTTGCGGTCCCCGCTCTTTTTTATATCATGCGGTTTGCGAGCTGGACCGTCCGATCGAGGATCCATCGATCGGACGGCCAGCCGTAGGTACAGTTGAATAATGATGACTGGACCTTCACCTTGGTTTGTCATGTGGTCCGCGTTCGGATACGTATATACACACATATTATTATATATATTTATATGCATATGATATAATTGTTGATCGAGTGCAGCTTGAACGTCATCCCGCTACGGCTCGTCTGTGTCCGGCCATCGCCGTTGATGTAATTTTTTTTTAGGATTTTTGCATGTATATATGTTTGTTAAATTATAATTTCATTAAAATATTTCTAAAAAGCTTATAGTGTAAAAATAACATTAAAAAACTTTTAGTGAATGCAACCGTGCCCTGTGATCAAATTTCCTCTGATTTGATTAATATTTTTTGTTTTCATTCCGTTATAGGTTTTGAAATAACCCTTATATCATAACCCCCTGTTTGGAACGAGGATATGATTTATAAAAAGGTAAGCATAAGTGAATATAAATAAAGATAAAATGATTTTTGTGTTTGGTTGTGTTTTGAAATATTCTCGTTGGTAAACGTAAGAATAAATGTTTTGTTGATTGGATAAAATGTGAATAAAGTTTGGATAAATATTTAAAAAGGTAAAAAAAATTAATGATAGTGACAGGTGATTTATAAGAGGTGATGATAATTGATTTGACAGTAGACTCACATATTCTTTGAGTGAAATAACCTATGATAATTTTAATTACAGGGGTTGATTGAAATCCATATATCATTTTATACTAGTTTATTCTGACATACTTTATCAGAAGTTATATGGGGCAAACAAACACACCAAAATTCTTATCTGGGGTTATCCGGAGTTATGTGCTTATACTCAAAACAAACGGGGGGTTATCTAAGTGCTTATACTCAAAACACACCAAAATTCCCTTGCCTCCCTATCGCCCCGCCTCACCTGCGCGGCCATGCTCCTGATCCCCTCCCCTTTTCATCTGCTCCTCATGGAGGACCTCGACTTCCGTCGCCAATGAAGGTGAAAGACTGAATTGTTTAAAAAAATCCCCTTTTTTTATATACAAAAGAGAGATTTAGAGATATTTTTTTTATTAAAACATATAATTTATTATATAATATTTTATATTTTAAAAAAATAAAAAAAGTTTCTAGTTGTCATAGCACAACAGTTCATGGCTTAGCGGTGTTATCGATAGGTCATAGATTCAAGTCTTGGCGTTGACTTACTTTAGCCTTCCCAACTCGATCGTAAGATCAGCCACGGAGGATCTCTATGATATCAAAAAGAAAAAAAAAGTGTAAGTTGAGTTGGTTTTTCTGGTTTGACTCTGTTTTTTGGGTCACGGACATTGTCCATTTAGAAGGGAATGATCAAAAGTATGTTTAATTTTTTTTTTTTTTTTTGTGTTTATCGACATGGTGTGAGGTTCGACATTGATAAAGCTAATAAAACAAGGTTAATGAGCTCTTTAGAGCATTAGATATTAGAGGATAGCAGAGGATATTAGAGGACACTTTGGAGCATTAGCTAATAAAACAAAGTTATCTCCCACTGTCAGATCCTCAGGTTCCGCCAAAAGACACCCCTCCTCAAGCTCGGCCTCCTCCTTAAATATATACTTTATTAAAAATTATCTTATTTAATTTAAAATAGAGCAATTGACATTTTTTGTCAAAGAGTATGATTCATTATACGAGATTTATCATTTTAAATAATTAAAAATGTCTATGAAGCTGTCCACAGGCTATTCCGAACACTTCAGTGTAACCGATTAAGAAGGAAAAACAACAAATTAAGCCTTTTTAAAAAACATTCAGGAGCATGTTTGACTTATTACATCTTGTTTATCCACAGTGAATGAAAAAATTACTTAAAATTAGTGAAATAATTGTTTACCCCCACTGATTGACAAAATAATGAACACACTGAGTTGGCTGAAGGAGGCCATCCGCAAATAGCCCATAGGAGATATTGCGCGAAGGGGGCCATCCACAAATAGCCTGGAGAAGACAAATTTCGTCCAATTCTTGTCTTTAGTATCGATGTATATATATATATACATGCGCGAGCATAAAATCCTTTTTATTTTTTAAAATAATTGAACTTTAATTCCTATCTTCACACACACACGCACAAGATTAATTAACTTGTTCAAATTTATATAGTCCATAATGATTTAAAGAAGGAAATAATTTAAATGTAATGATTATTTTACTCTCTCAATCTAAGAGAGGGCATAAACCAAGACAATCCGTGAACATGCTCGTACTTAAACCTAGGTCCGCGCTTGATGCTCCTACTTTTCATATCATACACATTCCAATATTGGTTGTTGCGAATTGTACTATCGAAGAAGTAAATTCGATTCCCCGTGCCTTTTCGAGTTCTTACTAGTGTCGAGCATGTCTCCGACACATGCAATGCAACACGATCACCAAGATCATCCATCTTCACCCATGTTGAGTTGAGAAGGTCCAACTGGAAGACTTTGAATTTCATAGGGCGATATCGGCCATTCCTCAAGTTCCGAAACTCCAAAACAGCATAAACATCTCCGATGGATTCAATCAAATACATGTTGCAGCTCCTGAGTCTAGGCACAGACAATTTTGTGATGGAACGATGAAAGGCATCTATAGTGAAAAGATGACCTCCTAAGTCCAACCCATAAAGCAGCCTGTCATCCATTCCAATCTGAACGATATTTTTGAATCTGTAGTGGAAATAACTACTAGGAGACGACAACTCTCTCCACCGTATATATGTGGACCTCATGATCGAGAGATCACCTTCACCTTTATCCAACACGATCAAGAACCCACCGGGAGCCGAGGGAGGGCGCACTATGTGACCACATTCGACAAAGCGGCTAGAGGGACATGGTGGGAGACTGATCAAGGGAGCCTCTTCGTCTTCAGGATTGTAAAGATGGAATCGATAGTCCCCTGTCCTTTTACAATAGTAACTTTGCAAGAACCAACCATGCGAGCTGCTAAGAGGAGACCTGTAATTGAAATCTGAAGGTCCAATTATTGAGAATGACTCTGCACGATCCCTGATGCTATGGAAGCGAGATGTTCTGTTTGCTAAATGGATTGACATAAACATCAATGGATGTTCGTTATTCATCTCGTCGTAGTTTGCTGAAGCCTCCTGCCACATCTTGCAAACTGCTCCAAATCTGATGGATTCTCTATAATTCAATCGGTTGCAAATGAGCTCCAGTAGATGGTTCGGCAAGTCCGACCATTGTCTACAAGATATAAAGTAATGAACATACATACATCAGTTTTTAAAAATACCATTGTCTACCAAATCAGAATTAGTTTAATATATTATATAATGATTGAGACATTTAAATTATAATGTTATTCAATAATTAGGGGTGCAATCAACCTCATGTCTGAAGAGGGAATCGATTTTGTGGTGAATGCTAATGTTGCGAAGTCCTTTGTACTCCCTTGATCCACACCATCAATCATTAACTGTTTGCTTTGGTCCAAGTTGATCAAATAATTTTAATTCGATTTATGATTTTAGCAATTCCAATTCCTTTTAAATTCGGTACGATTTTCAAGTATAATTATAATTTGATTTTGTATTTCCAATCAATCGAATCAAAGATAGTGGTATAATGGACAAACAATTGAATTTTTAATGTAAAATGGAATGGTTTAAATGAATGTTAATTATAAGTAATCATAAGTTTAATTTCAATTTAATTTGATTTGATTAATTTAATTTTTTGAAATGAAACCAAACCCAAACTAAATTAAATCAGTTTATTAATTTTTCAATCCATACATGAACCAAAGCAAAAAATTATTAACCCAAATATGAAAAAAATTGGTTTATATATGTTCGGATTTGACTTAACCTATCAAGGTTGCACCCTTACCAACAATATTGCTAATTAAATGGATGATGATGAGGTGCATAATCAAAATTTAGGTTTAAATGTCCTATCCCCAATACTTAGTTAATGCTTGTTTTACGATTTAATTTTGGGTTAAACAAATTTGAGTCCCTATAAACATCTATAAACCCACATTAGTCCTTGAAAACTAAGGGTTTGAAAATTACATCATTATAAACACATAAATGTCTAATACATCGGTACTATTAATAATTATTAACCCATCATGGTAACCATGGGTGTGATTTAACCAACGTTTTAAAAATTGAACCGGTCAATGAACTAGAAAAATCATCGGGTCAAGGATCATTAATTCAACCATCAAATTAATCACATTTGAACCATGATATAATTAGAACATATATAATAAATAAATATTAATCATCAACTCTAAATTGAAAATATAAAATATTTTATCAAAACATTATATGATATTTTTATTTAACATCATAACATGATTTTAGTATATAAAATCTAATTTTTTATTATATTTCATATTTTATCATATAATTAATCATTATTTCTATTATTAAAGAACAGATCGGTTTAAAAAAGCCGTGCATTCATAAAAATCGTCAGTTCAAACTGGTGGGTTGATTGGGTTTTACCTTTTTTCTATCATTGAGTTTTAAGAGTAAACTAAACCAAAATTCAAGGCGAGTGAAGGTTTAACCGGTTCAACCTGCTGGGTCAGATCTGGTTTTAAAACACTAGATTTAATTATTATACCTTCCATTATGAATAATAAAAGGTTTTTAACTTGTGTAATCACCTCTCATCAAAATGTAAAATAAAAAATTTAAGTAATATGTATAATGTATTAAATACAATACATAAATGAATCTTTACAATTACAATTGTTTGAAATATAAAATAAAATAATAGGCAACAATAACCATAAAATCCGCAATGAAAAAAGAAAGTGAAAATGAATTTGATGAGGGGTAAAATGATCATTTAAAATGATCTATATGTTTTTTCTATTTTTTTTATAGTGATTTACATGGATGCTTAATTTCACTCAGATTTTAATATAATGATAATGTACCAATAAATTAGATAAAAATTAACTTATGGATTAAATTGAATAATGATAGTAGTTTAAAGAATTTGTATGGATTATATAGGTTTTTGGGTGTTTAAATGGACTTAAATGTCATTTAAGTCTTTTGGTTTCGCTCAGTACTTGAAATTAATGTCGTATAACACTTGAAGTATAATCAAATCATCTAAAGTCGATTATGTATATGTCAAATCAGATTGACAGGTATATTTGAATTGGGTTTAAAGATTGAACATATTTAAAAAAAAAAAAAAGTCAATTATCGGAATCAAACACGCCCCGTGTAAATTTATAAAATGAATCACAAATTATTCCGATTATTTAATCAAGACTGATCAACACAAAAGTCAATAGATGATGATGATGATTATGATAATAATAATAATGAAAAATATACCGTTATATACCCCTGAAGATACAAAAATTAATAAGAGTAAAACTACTAAAACTCACATGTTCCCAGAAGAAAGGTTGGTATTGAGAGACAGAAAGTTCTGATAAAATCTTAACTATGTTAGTTAGAGAGTCCATTTTTTTTCTTTTCATTATCTGTGTTAATTTGTTAGTTAGAGAGTCAAACTGTTTAATCGATTTTTCTTTATCCATGTCAGTTATTTAAATCTTTTATCTATTTAATTACTAAAGCAATACAACTACAATTCTACGAGTGAGTGGGATCGTCTGTGACATGCAATAAGGAATCACATACGGTTGATCGGATGCTGTCCCTTTTAAGTTAATTTGTTTTAACTTAATTTTTCTCTATGTTGATCGGCTATAATTTACTTTAGATTTATTTTTTCTGATCAGTTTTAAGAGAATTTTATTATTTATGGGTCATGTCCCTCAGAGAGGCAAATTTTATTATTTTACCTGAATTAACTATTGAGTCAAACTATTTTATGGAAATATATTGGTATAATAATTTTTTTTTACTATCCATGTTGGTTAGATTTCAAACTATTATGAGAGAAAAATAAAATTTAATCTTCTACAAACATAGTTAATTAGGAAATCAATATAGCCCTATAAAGTTTGAACGAATTCTTATATGCCTCTCTCTACATTTTTTTTATTGATTAAGCATGCATGATTAAAATTAACTATTCTTACCCCTTTAATAAGAGGATTAAAAATGCAATCAGCTATTGTTTCTAAGAATTTGTAAATCCCTAGGAGTTCTACATGTTTTTTTTATTATTTGTGGTTAGGTTTTCCTATTACATTGTCAGTCACAAACTCATGAATAAAAAGAAATTCAAAACTTAATTTGAAACCAATTTTCTAAAAACAGTTTTTCATCAAAATTGTTCTTAATCAATTTTAATTTTGTAAAATCTATTCTATGGATTTTTAGCACGTAAAACCAAAATCTCGTCCAATTTGAAATTGATTAATTGAAAACTTTATTTATATAAATTAAGTCAAGTTGAGGATTAGTTCTAAAAGATCATCACCAAATATTAAAAATATTTCAAAAGAAATAAATGCTCAGAGTCAATCAAGACCCATACAAATTGAAAGTCCATAATCAGAAAGGCGGACAAATAATAAATTAAAAAACTGAAACCCATGAAGAATATTTGAAAAAAACTAATAAGAGGGTAGCTGATCATAAGACTCACATGTTCTCATATGAAGGATGAATATGGATGTTGAGAGAGTGAAAGTGCTCCTTTAATCCTCCTCCGATCATCTTTTCATCGGTCATGGTAAAAGTTTTTTTTTTTGGTGGCTCTATGAGATACGTGGACTGACTTATATAGCTCATCAATGTTTGTTAGAGTCTCCAATTTTTTCCCCCTTATCCGTGTTTGTTAGAGTATCAAACCGTTTTTATACGTGTAACATATGTTCTATCAATTTTATACGTGTGGTATATGTTAATCAGTTTTTATATATGTTCTATCAGTGTAATAAACACGTGTTATGTTGAAACGCAACATTATGTAAATCTTATCCATAATATTGTAGTATTCAAATTATAATTAAGCGGTAAAAAATCAAAATGATCGATGAGAAGGACGCTAGACGTGGCCCATATATAATTATATTCACCCATGACGATATGCATTGATCCCCCATAATTTTCAAATAACACGTGTAGTTGTAGTTATTTTGTAATTTTGATAAGTTTTCAGAGAGTTACGTGTATTTTCCCCTTGATAAATTAACAAGTTGGTTAACTTTAACGGGTTTTTTGGGCTTGGCCTGCCTGGCTGACGGCCGCCCATGGGCCTAACGGGCCAACCCATAGCTTTTTAAAACAATTATTTTGAAAAAAAATTAAATTTCATTTTTTTTTAATATTATACGCACGAAAGAATATAAATGTATTACGCACAAAAACATTATATATATTTGATATAACAACGAGACAAAAAATTTATTCAATATATCATATGTTTCATTCGTCTTACCGTGTCTACTATGTCGTTCTCACTAATGTGTCGTGTTGAAATTGTTCACGTGTTATAAGGCTGACTCATATACCTTGATATATCGTGTCATACCGTGTCAATAACGTGTTGCACGTCATACTGGTTTCTTAACGTTCAAGGTTCGGTGTAGCCCGTTTTACACCTTTTTGTTAGAGGTTTTTCAAAATGTATTTTGATGTGTCTTATAAGTTGTTTGATGTGTCTTATAAGTTGGGTCTTTATTTGTAATTTTGTGTAGGGTTTTAGTACTACATCGATTAAAGAGGAAAATGTTTGGCACTATTTAAAGTGTGATGTGTATAAAGTAATGTTTACTTTAAGAATGGTAAGATGTTTATAGACACGGTGTTTTAGCACCGTCCGCACACGCGTGCGTGTGTGCAATGGGCGCACTTGACACTTCGCACCATCGCTAGGAGTTGGAGCAATTTCTTGTTTACTGATCAGATGGTGGAGATTAGGGCTGCAACTTGGGTCGGGTTGAACCGAATCCGACGGGTTGAACCCGATTTTTACATGGGTTGGGTTGACCAGCTCGAATGGTTTGTAGGGGAACCCTACCTTCTCTTATCCATTCGAATCGGGTTCGGGTTCGGGTTCAGGTTCGAGTTGGCCAATTCGGGTTGACTCACAAATCGGGTTGAGTTCGGGTTGGCCTCACTCACAACCCGACCCAACCTGAACCCGTAAACTAATAGTTAAAAAAAAATCATGGCCGTTCATTTTGTAGCTTCTAATATGGGTAGTCCAAATTTTAGGTAAACCTAGCTAATCTTACGGGTTGGGTCGGGTTGATTTATTTAATTTACACATTATGTTAGAAATTCGGGTTTGGTCGAGTTGGTTCAATTCGGGTTGGGGTCGGGTTAGTCCAATTCGGGTTAGGTCGGGTTGGATCGGGTTGGTTTATTTAATTTTGGGTTGGGTTCGGGTTTGTCCAATTCGGGTTGCAAATCGGGTTGGGTCGGGTTAGGGTTGAATAATTTAAAATTCGGGTTGGGTTCGGGTTGGGGTCAACCCGAACCCAACCCGCCCGAGTTGCAACCCTAGTGGAGATTGTTCCATTAGATGCGATCTGGACCGTTCAAATGGTGGACCCGTCAGATGCAACGTGTACCGTTTGATCGATCAAGAATCAGTTACATTGATCGAAAGGGTGCCATCGAAAAAGGTGCATCAGATATTGATCAATCTGGACCGTTGATCTTCAATTGAAGATCCAACGGTCCAGATTGGAGGTGGTTAAGTCTCAAGAGATGCATTGAAATGTGCTCCTATGTCTATAAATAGACATGATTTCCTACCATTCAAACTATCAAAAAAAAAAATTCACTTTTTTCTAAAGTGTGTTCTTGTATTGGGTTTCTGCAGAGCCTAATACAAGGATCTTGGTTTATTTGGGTTTATCATATCAGTATTCTGTTCACTATCGTCCGTGCAAACGCTGGTGAAAATTTCTTCGAGTTATTCTGCAGACAGATTTGCAGTACCCTGTGTACATTGTATAAGGGGCAAATACTATTTTAAGGAGATCGACATCATAACGCGACTCGAATTGTTCATTTGAAGTCTCCGTCATTTTCCAACTCTTTTAACTATTTTGAACCACATCCACATGCAGGCATTTGTGCTAGCTGCTCCTTATTTTCTACCGTTAGCGTATTATGAGATTTACACCCACATATCCTTATCCTCCCGTATTGATACAATGTACATAAATTGAAATCTTTAATTTTGGTCAAATTAATTAATTAAAAAACAAAAATTATGGTTTCTAATTGAACAAACCATCTATACTGTATATGTGATTCTAAATTTACAATGTCAAATGACAAATACACGTACATAAATAAATATAATTCCACTTAAGTTTGTCACACAAGTATAGGGGTCGGCAACGGGCCGGCACGGCCCGACCCGTTGAAACTAGGCACAGGCCCAGCATTGAGCCCAGTCCCGCGGGCCTGTTTGGCCAACGGGCCCGGGCCGGGCCTGGGTTCGGACCCACAGACCGGGCTTACAGGCCTAAATTATAAATACCTTATTACCTAAGTAAGTTATTACCTACATAAATGCTAATAATTTGTATAATTCAACCACAATTCAAATAAAAATTACATGTTACACATTTAATAGAGTATCTTTCACGGGCCTACGGGCCGGGCCCGCGGACGGGCCGACGGGCCAGCCCGAACGGGCCTGGTTTGGGCGGGCCTCCGGCCCGAGCCCCGGCCCCAGAACCAGGGCCAATCCCAGCCCGCCCTCAAAACGGGCCGGGCTTTGGGGCCTCGGGCCTGTTGAAGACCCCTACACAAGTACCGCAACTTTGCATATCCCTCGGAAATCATATGATTAGCCTGACCGGGGGCGCTGCAGAGATGTAACCTCGGAAATCATATGTTTTATTAAAGATACAGTCTTAAGGGCACGAATGATGTTTTGCGTGAGGTCCTCTCCCTCCTCTAACCTCTGTTTTTCCTACAATTTCTTGAGGCTCTGTTTATGGGTTTTTTTCAATCATGTGTATTTTAATCATTAAGAATATAATTCTACAGTTTAAAATGACAAACTGATTTATTGATATTATGGTTAAGTTGGGTTGGACCCATGTTTTTTTTTTAGTGAGATTTTTTTTTTTTTTTGCTTGGTAATGAGAAATCATGTTTTTTTATTCACTTTTAGAGTTAGTTTGATAAGGGGATAATATTTTAAGGATAAGTTGTCTTAATGTTAGGAATAAAAAGTTCATCAATTTTGTTCATATTTACATTTGTCAAAAGTGGAATAAAAAATGAGGATAAATGTTATCCCAATTAGATACAGAATAGGAATTAGTCTTGTGTATACAATTATTCAAGCATAAGTGAGTATAAATAAGGATAAAATGATTTTATTTTTTGTTATTTTTTAAATTATTCTAGTTGGGATACGTACGAATAAAATTTTTGTTGTCTGGATAAAATGTGAATTAAGTGTGGATAAAGATTTATAAAAGATGAAAAACTAATGATAGTTGATTTGATATGTGATTTATTAGAGGTGATGATAGTTGATTTGATAGTGGGCCCACATATTCTTTGGGTGGAATAATCTGAAATAACTTTAATTCCAAGGGTTGATTGAAATTCATATACCACTTTATACCATTTTATTCCGCATAAGATATCCCGGGGTATACCAGACATCCAAACAAAAAAAAAGGGTTGTTCTACCTAATTCTCAGTTATTCTTGAAACACACAGGGGCTTAGGCCTAGTTTGGTAAATAAATAAATATTTATGATAAGTTAATCTAATTTATGAGGATAAAAAGACCATTATTTTTATCCATATTTACATTTGGTAATGCATTTTGTTATCCCCATCTTTTTGTATTGTTATCCATAACTCTACATTTGGATCACATGATATAAAATATGTGATAACTTCAAGAAAAAAATTTAAAAATGCCAAGCCTATCTTTTCTATTAAAGAGGTATTAATATTGTTAGTTTTCATTTTATGAAGTTTTTTATTTTTATTTTTTTGGGAAGATCAGTTATAAATGATGTCCATGTTTTACAAAATAAGGTTAACAAATAAGGATAAAGTATATTCCACTTTTTACCTTGAATAAAATATCTCCACTTTTTCTCTCAAAATACAGACAATTGTCCATGCTTTATCCATTTTTTTTTCTTATGCCATATGGAATAACATGTGAGTTAACTGAATTATTTTCTTATCCTAACCCCTTATCCTAATGTTGAATTAGGCCTTAGGTGGAATAAAATATCCATATTTTCATTTAAAAATCGGGACAACTGTCCATAGTTGTCATTTTGCCAAACCAGTTAGTGATTGAATTTGTTGAGTTTATCTGTGTTAGGTCCATTTTGCATTCACCCATTTAAATTATTAAAATTTAGAGTAATTAAGTGTGGTGTAATCTTTTGTATACTACATGATGAGTTGGGTTTGAAAATTCAACTTTAACAGGTCTCCAATTACAAGTTGGTTCAGTTGTCGTTTTCCGTTTTGTTTGAAAACAGGTTTAGACAGCCTTTTGATTTGCAGAAAGTTGGATTTTTCAAACCTGTTTCCAGACGATCTTAGATGATAAAAACACTAACCACAACTTCAGCTTCTCCAAAACTCTTGTTTCACATTAGAATCAACATCCAATTTCTCTTCTCCAGCTTAGAAGACATGATTATTACATTCAGGCCATTTTCTAACTCATCATCTGCGAATCTAGTCACGAAATCATCCGAAAACTTTTTCTTTACTATCGCGAACAAGTCGACCAAGTTTGTGTAACATTTTCATTTTTTAATTTTAATTTTATTTATTTATGATATTTAATTTTGTATCAAAAGTTAAAAATAGAAAATACATATTTGAATGTTGTAGCGGATAAAATGAGATATTCATCAAATCTATCTTTTTAAAATTTATACGTCCATATAAACGATATATTAAATTAATGGTAGTGATCGTGTCACATCATCTTATTTTTTGTTGTTATTATTTTTTATAAAATTTAGATTTAGATAATCATGGAAATATAGGTGATAAATAGCTAATATCGAATCAAATATTTGTTTCAATGTTTGATCTCACTTTTCATTATGCAAAATGCATTTTTCTGATAAATCCATTTCACAGTCATATGTATATATTGAAAAACTCTTTCAAACGAGATATTGATCACTCTAATTGAAGTTACACTTGAAAAGTTGTGAATTTTTAAAAAAATTCGGGAATAATTTAATTCTTGATTTTTTTATATATACCCTTAAAATCACATTTTAGCTAAATATCCCTAAGTTTGGTGTTTTCAATAATATTATTCAAAAGAGTTTAAATTGTATATGAACGATCATTTTTTATCCATTTAAGCGATATTGTTGTTTTTGAGAGCTTCAAATAGAGTATTTTTACAATATAGAGTTTGTTGAAGTGTATATATGTAAAAAATTAATTTTCAGTTGTAACATATCTCCTTTATGTGTAATTTGTAATAAATTTTATAAATTTTTTTTTAATCATTATTTAATTTCATCATATCATTTTTGTATGTATAACATGGTATATTATATAGCATATAAATGAATTGAAAAAAAATTGAAGATATTGATTGTGAGCAACTTTTTCAAAATATTTTTTTTTATAGGCACATCGTGCTTGAGGGAGACTAGAATAAACTATTCAAATATGATTAATACCACAACTAACCCAAGTTTATTTGTTTTCTTTCAATATCTTATATACTCCACACCTATGATATTCATCCGTATTTACTTCACTAGCTACTTGCTAAGAATCATGTATCATTTATATAATATTTGTATATAACAGGTAACACAATGTATAATGTATTTTTCCCTTGATGGCGTCTATAAAACCGTGCTATAACCGAAATCTTTTTTATCTGACATTAACTTGGAACCACGCACATCTAAAAACTCTCTCTTATTGTTTTATCAAATTTCTGTTCCTGTATCATATATGAAAAAAATTTGTTAAAAATTATTTATGTAGAAAATTAATGATAAAGAAAGAAAGATAAATAAAACACGTACACCAGAAAAGGAGGGGAGCGGAGGAGAAGAGGGAGAGATATCGATATGTATATGGGAGAGACATCCATGAATGAGAGAGAATACAAGGATTACCAGGGAAAGAAAAAATGATGTATAGAAGAAAGAAGACATGCCGGTTAATTTTTTTTATAAGAAATATATAATTGAAGAAAGAAATGAATCATTAAGTGATACCTATAATACAACGGAAGGAGAGATATGAATTTTTTTTTTTTTTTTTGGGAAAGAAGTGGTAGCTACTTATAATTGAAAAAGAGAGATAAGATTGGTGAGAAAAGACATGATCTCTTTTGATTTGTTCATAATATACAAGATAAAGATTCTTATCTTGACAATAAATATATCAAATAATATTTTTGCCTATCCACAAACCTCACTTAAAAAAAAAACATACGATCGTCCATTGAAACACAGCTTTTTAAAAATAAAGAATACACTGATATATATTAGAAAATGAAGTAGACTATATTATCACAGTCCCCGTTTGGGTAGCGACATAAGATATTCAGGGATAGATAGCTATTTGAGAATGGATAAAGAATAAATCACCTTTTGTTTTATTGTGTCATTTGTTATTCATGTTGAAAAATGTGATAATGAAATTTTCATTGTTTTATTAAACATGAATAATTAATTTATGGATAAAATGTAAATAAGATTATGTATACTAAATTATAAAAGGTAAAAAAATGACATGACATGAGGGCCCCTTGTTTTATAAGAGACATTGACAAATTATTTAACATGTGGATTTCTCTTATACCAGTGAAATAGATTGGATGAAATAAGACAATTTTAGAGAGACCTGAAATACCAATATATTCTCACTTTTTTTTGATATAATTATACTTAATTATTCATTACAAACAAATATGCTTTTGACTTATGCACCTATACAGGCCGACCATGAGATTGACTAAAAAAAATATGGCCCTAAGCAAAATCTTGAAATGAGGCCCCTAAAATAATAATTTTTTTTATTCTTACTATAATAAAAAAAATATTAAAATTGATTTTTATTTTTATTTTTTTAACAACTAAGACTAACAAGAAGGGGCAAACAAGACTAAATGAAATACAAAGAGAATATATTGATTTTTTAAAATAAAAAATAAATTATAATCAAATCAAAAATTTTGAATTATATATATATATAAAATAAAAATAAAAAATAATAAAAAATGAAAAAATATATAAATATGATATAAAAAATAACGTGTAACGGCCAATATGATATTTTTTTGTACATCACATAAATAAAATCTCAATAAAATGGGAATAAAATAAATATCAACCAATAATAAATTACAAAACCCCAATAAAATAGGGAATGAAAATAGAAAAAAATATTAAATTAAGACAAATAAAAAAGAGAATAGCAAAAAAATACCGAAAATAAATAAAAAAGAAAAACCTAAAGTTTCATTTTTATAAATCAAATCAAATAATTAATAAGACAAATCACAATTAAATAGGAACAAAACAACTAAACTAGAAATATGGATAAGTTTTTATATATATAAGATATAAGATAAATATTCAAAAAACAAAATAAAAGTCCCAATAAATTAGGGATAAATATTTTTTTTCTAAGATTCCTTCAAATGTGAGGGTACTAGACAATTGCATTGGTTGCCTATGTTCAGGCCGGCCCTAGGGCAAGGCCACCAAAGCAATTGCCTAGGCCCCTACCCAACAAGAGCCCTTGAGAACCATATATCAAGTGGATTTTAATAAAATGTACAGTGAGATATGCACTACTTTAATTAATCTCTCTTAACAAACTTTCTCAATATATTTTCCTAAAATTTCTTTTTTCCCTGAATCTCTCCAACCATAATCCACATTTTGATTTTTAAAATTTAATTTTTTATTTTATTAAATGCATTAATATTGTATAATATTTTAATTTAAATTATTATATAATATTGTGTATCTATTTAATAATATTAATAATATGCAAGATTAAAACAATCTAGATTTAAAATTTCGCCTTGAGCCCATTCATAAAATTCAATTATCAAGACCGACCCTCTACCTGTATTCCATCTTATTCTCCACGTATTCCCTTACCAAAACCCGGGGCGCAATAATGGATCATTTCTAGACCATGGACGACACTACAAGACAAACACAGAAAATCACGCCTGGGCTCGGATTAAATCGAGCTTGACTCGCGCGAGTCGCATTCCCTGACGGGTCTCTCCGTCCTCTTTATCAAGTCGATTGTTCGTTCAAAATTTCAAAAAGCTCTTCTTCAGGCTTTCATCAATGCCGAAGCGGGATGACGTTCAAGCTGCACCCGCTGGTGTTCAGAGCTGGAGGACGGTTGATTTGGCATCGCTTTCTGTGTTTTCTGACCATCTTGTTGAATTAAGTTCTTTAAGGTGTTGGTTTTTCTTTGTTGTTTTGTTTTGTCTTTTTGGAATTTTTTTTTGTGTTTTTTTAGGGACTTTCATTCATGTAGTCTATTTTGCAATTTTTTACAACAGGTTGAATTTTTTTTGCAGGAGTACAACGATACCTTCCTGATGACTTACCTTGCAATGCTTACAAATTGTTCAAGGTATGTACTGTTATTCCATAAAATTAAAATACAGGGATGATCAGGGTGGACCATATGTCAATTGTAGACCTTGCTTAGATGCTTTTTCTCTGTTTAGATGAATCAAGCTCATTGATAGAACATGTACAAATTTGGAGTCATTTCTTGGGTCTCATGTAAGAAGAAGACTGATGCACTTCAACTCTCTGCAGCATCCTAAACAGGTTGGTTGACAAGCTCATTGTTCTGCGCTGGATTTGGAGGACCATCATATATCACATCTCAGTTCATCCTGCCTAAAAAATTCTGATCCAGTACTTGCTTTTGTTGGATAATTTTCGGCATTGCAAGGATAGATAGAATTTGAGTTCTGAAAGCTAACAAACTTATTTTGTTTATATTGCAAACACATATGTGATAGACACGAACGTGCAGATTCGGTTTGTTATTACCTAAAGTACACATGATCTTTTTCATAGTATTGGATGATAAAATTAGTTCCTAAAGTATATGAATCTGATATCTCCGTCATGTAAAATTTGTTGGATTTGCATATTTTTGTAATATCAAATTCCAACTGATAATTGATGACGCATCCTTATAAAAGAACAAGAACAAGAAATGGTAAATCAAGCCACTCTTCTGTAAATCAAAACATTCCCAAGTTAGTTTGATAGGACACCATTTATTGGCATGATTGCATTAAGCACCAATTGCAGCTTCAAATGTTCATTATGACAAGTTACAACTAGAAGAGCAGCAAATTCAAACCGAAAGCTCCATCTTCGAAACAAGGATGCCATCGCTGTCTGCGTAAAGCCACTCCCCATCATGGATCAGGGTGCCACCGATATGAACAGGTACATGTTTTTCACCGAAGCCCTTCTTGTTTGATTTCAGTGGATGGGACGCCAAGGCTCTGACACCGATATCGCACGCGTTGATCTCATCGACATCTCTGATACACCCGTTGACGATGATGCCAGCCCACCCCATGTTCTGAGCCAGCTGCCCCAGGTTTCCCCCAACCAAAGCGCATCTCATGCTGCCACCTCCATCGATAACGAGTACCCTTCCATCCCCAGGCGTCTCGAGAAGCTCTCTCACCAACACGTTGTCCTCGAACAGCTTGAGAGTTACTATAGGGCCAAAGAATGTCCGGCTCTGCCCGTAGATTTTGAAGATTGGCTGGAGAACACGGAGTTCACCAGTTGGCAAGAGGGATGCATTGGTATCACACAGTTCAGCTGTTGCTAAAGCTGCCATTTTCACTGAATGGGGGTATTAAACACTTGTTACCTCTTATGAAATCGAATTGTCTTTGCAAGTGAAAATGAAGTGTAAATAATCAAATGTATTACAAATGTATGATCATTACGCGTCAGCCGAGTTATTCTATTCCACCTCTTATAGAGAAAACAACTTAAATCAAATTACTTAATAACACGGGTGATACATTTATACAAAACCTCTTGAACACCTTACTTTTTGGAACCCTGAAACTAACATGAAGGTAAGACTTAACAGGACAATAATCCAATGGAGATGATTAAACAATGTGTAAACAATAGCACATATTGGGGTCAAGATAAAGCTATTTCTTTGTCCCAAGCTCATAGCATGATTTTAAACATTCAGTGGGACAGGTGAAATTCATGCAAGCCACAATTACAGGATATATTTAAAACCCAGAGAAATTAAGATGTGTTAACCTCCTGTTAATCATTTCCACAACAGGAATGAAGCCAGGGAAAAAAGAAATTGTATTTAAACAAATTATCTTGCTTGTATTAAAACAATTAGTTAAAATCACCAAATTTTAAAATTTTAAATAGAGGTAAAACAAATCAGAGACAGAGTATCAATATTGGGGGTGTGGTATTTAGATTAAAGAATGCGCAAATTGAGCCCAGTCAAACAATTGGATCATTGGATGCATGAAATGACTCAAATAACATGCAATCGATCCTCCAAAATTACATACCAAATACGAATATAGAACACAATTGAGGTAGGCTGAAGCTCAAACTAGTACAAGGTTTCTTTGTTTTCTTCCAACTATTTTTTTTGTAATCTAAAACCACTCAGGTTTCTTTGTTCTTCTTCACTTCTGTCTAATCTGACATAATCATCAATCAACTTTGTAAATAGCTATATGAATACCCTGTATTGAGATGAAATCTTGGCCTTCACCCATGCCACAAATTAGCAAAAATAGACATCCATCAATAACTTCAACCCCATCAAACAAAAACCAATCACCACAACTCAAAAATGAACAATACCCAATAAAGCCTATTAGATTCAACCATCAATAACATGAAATAACAGACTATAAAGGGGAACAAAACCAATTTTTTACAATAGACATAATACACAAAAAAAAAAATTCATACCAGACTGAGGTCCAGTCAACCCAGAAGAGGTGAATTGAGGAATACCCAAACTGAAGAAAGCCTTCCCAAAATCCAGTCGTCAATATAGATGCAGAAACATTGATTTTATCACCAAATCAGCCTCTCTATATGTCTCTCTCTGTGTGGGTCTGTTGGGATTTGTGCCTCCACAATGAGAAGAAAGAGAGACGAAACCGCCCTAATTTAAGTTTGAAACGGTTTCTGACATATTATATAAATTAAAGTTATGAAAAGCAAGACCCCCACTTGGAATGGAAGTCCACAAGAAGTTATCACAAATGCTGCTGCTTTAGCTTTTCATTAAAAAAACAAAAAAAAACAAAAAAAACATATATATAATAAAAAAATGAATGAATACCCGTGAATTGGCGGCACTGGCTTATGACGTGGCGGGTATTCATTGGTTCAATTACAACTTAACAACCGCTGGCAGTCTCTCTCTTTGACTTTGACTGATGAGTGTTGACTATTTCTTCTCCACTTTTGGGCCTTCGGTTTATATGGGCCGGATACCCCAATCTTATTCATGGGCCGGGTATACACAATAATGACCAAAAGGGTGGCTCTATTTGGCCCCCTCCAAATTAGGTGCACCCCCCTCTTGTGTGCCCCCCTCTAAAAAATAGGATTTGTGTGTTCCCCCCTAATCAGTCGATAAAAATGACTTCCATCAACACCTAATCAATCGACTGATAGGTTCGACACTCACAGTGTCGATAGAAATGACTTTCATCGATACCTAATTAGTTGACTGATATGTATTAAATTCAAAAGGTTTAAATTGATCGAATCGACACATGAAGTGTCGACATTTTATAAATCTGTTGACACTTTAAGTGTTGATAGATTTGAAATCCGTGACATCGTCGTTGAGGTCGGCTCCATCTTCTCCTGAACCTATTGACACTCCGAGTGTCAACAGAAATCAATTCAGTCGACACTTGATCAGTCGACTTTAAATGGATCTGGTTAAAGATCCATATATGGGGGTGAATAGAGCCACGCTGACCAAAAACCCTTCCTCTCTCTCTCTCTCTCTCTCTCTCTCTCTCTCACTCACTCACAAAGACGAAGCCCTAAAAATGGCGTCGACGCTGATGAGGGCGAGATCGCTCGTCGGAGCAGTGAAAGCCACTCGAGTCATCTCTAGCTTCAACTCCCACCAACAATGGCGGGACTCTTATCCATCGGTGATTAATCTCTTCTTCTTCTAAACATGTTTTGTTTAGCGAGAAATAGAATCTTTGATTTCTTTATCACAAACGCTTTTTTTTGAGTGTCCGTTCAATCGATTTGGATGCAGAGGGATTCGTCCTCACTTTCTGATCGAAGGTTTTCTACGTCTATTCTGAATCCACAATCGAATGGGGGAGCGATTCCTCCGGAGTTGCTATCCAGCAGGACTGTCTTGACTCCAGAACGCATATTGGGTATTCGTATTCGCTTCTCTTTGTTTTCTTGATTATATGCCATATATGTGTTGTTTTACAATTTGAATGCTTTTGTAACATGGATGTACTTGTGTGGGTCAGTGGCCACACCTAGTCCTGATAGAGAAAATGTGGATTTTTTTATGCAGTGAATTTGGTTTGGACTAGGAAATGTAGCTCCTGTCATTTATAGAGGCATTGAGTATGATACGTTGTATATTTCTTGAAATGTGGAGTATTCGTGTTGCGTTTGTTAATGTGTTCTTTTTGCCCGTCATATTCTGATTTAAACACCCCTTTCTTGGCATTGCCATGCGCCTTCTTTGTAAATGAGCATGGAGTTTACCTTAGCTATCTTCATATATTTAGGTCGTGATTTTCAGGAATCATCATGACATAGCTAATGCACAATATGGTTTTCCCTTTTTTCATTTCTCTTGGTCATAGATTGAAAAGCTTAGTGCCACAGGAGAACTTCGGTTAGATGATCATGTTGGTTTTCCATGTTCAATTCATCTGTTTATTTCATAACATCTGTTTATATTGCCCATATATGTTCAAATCATGCTCAATTTAATGGTATTAAGATCATACTTAGTAGTCTTGTGAATAAAAATTTGTTGCTATTGCAGGGCAATATGCTGACCTTGTGACAAGAGTGACAAATTTTAATAATGAGGATAAGGGAATCATGGTGTTGGATGGTGATGTTTTTGATGTACCAATTAGGAAAGACATCATCCACAGGGTTGTGCGATGGCAGCTTGCAAAACGACAGCAGGTACCATACTAGTTTTAATGGTTTGCATTTGCCTTTCTCCATGGCTTTCTACCTTAAAGAATGTAATCAAAGGAGAGAAAAAATGTTACATTTCAAGAAATATGAGTTTGAGTAATTCGACATTACGATATTATATAAGTACGAGTTTGAAATTTTAATGTTTAGTTTGATATATCATATATAATATTACCATCTAAATTAAAAATATTGTTTTTTATTTTTTGAGGAAAAGGTCTAAGTTTTTTCCTCAAGAAATCTGAATGAAAACTCCAAAGGAAAAGAGGCAAATAAGGAATCTTTCTCACATCAAAGAAAAACAAGAAAGGGATATGTGAGAAAGAAAGGCAATTTACAATCTTTATCCTTCATCCCACCTTCAGTTTTCCATCCTCGAAAGGTTGACTGACTCTGTGTCCACACAATGAATTTTTATGCATTCCTGTGCTCCTTTCCCAAGTGTTCTATTGATATATGCAGCTTCCCTTGAGAAGCACTTCATTTGTATTAGCCAAATTGTCCAACAAGCTTGATGAGTGGTGATATGAGGAAAAATGGCTTTCATTCTTGGAAACCCTTCTCTCTCAATCTTCTATGTAACCCCATCTGTTGTATAGTCTCCCTTAAAGCTGTATGCATCCCTTGGATGCCACCAAGTACACATGGAGAAGGGCATTGTATGAAAAACTGCTCTAATGTCTTATCCTCATCATCGCAAAATACACACATGATACATCTTCAGTATGTTGCTCACTCATTTTGATTAATTGACATTGGTTAGGATCTTATCTTGATATGTCATCCACATGAAGGCTTGGACTTTGAATGGTGCTTTAATCCCTCACACTTTCTATACATTCTATAACATGCATCCAAGGGGCCATAAAGTTTTTATGAGCTATGTATAACATGATCTTATTCTGGCACCTACTTTCTTATCTGGTGTCATTAAGAAATTCAGGTTTTATTCTTTAAAAAAAACAAAACAAAATGTATTTCAGGTTTGGTCCTCTGGTTATTCTATGTCATCTTTGGTTTGTGGAAATTTCATACTGAAAGTACTTCTTAAACACTATTCATTCAGTTGACTGTAGACGTGATCTTGATTTAAAAGAGATTCAACTAACGCGACCGGAGGGAGATTTTTTTTCTTTTTCATAGATAATCAAAATACTCGCTGCAATTGCCTTCTAAACTCAACTCACTGCAGGCGTGACTTGGGTCATGGTTACCGGGGGATTGGGGTAGATACCTCTTCTACCTATTCCCCGGGAATTCTTTTTTGCTTTGTTTTGAGTTTTGCCTGTTCTTTTCCTGTTGCTTTGGGCATTCCCCCCTTTTCAGTAATAAAATTAAGGCTGAATGCCTTCTGTTTATTCATAAATAAATAAAAATGCTTCCCTTTGGTCTAGGTGTAGCTAGGGCGGTTGCCTTTACTTTTCAATCTACCTTATTTTTATGATAAATCAGTCTTTGACAAAGAACTTAAAATATTAAACTTGGGGTTCAAGGATGAATTCGTGAACAACTGCTATTGTACCACTTAAGATTATGTTCGGTTATCACTCACATATTGCACCATTGGTTTGACTGACTTTTTGTAGTAATATACGCTTCGTCCTATGCTATACTTCCTCACCTCCTCAAACATTCATTTTTTCCTTCATGGAGGTTGAATGTTTAATTTCCATTTTTTCCTAGTAACTGAGTATGCCTAATTGTCTAGTTTTTTTTATTAATTATTTCGTTGAGTTGATTCTTTTAAAAATCTTTGCATGTGTTCTGAACTTTACCTGCATCAATTACTCAGGGGACACACTCAAGTAAAACAATCAGTGAAGTTAGCGGTACAGGGAAAAAGCCATACAATCAGAAAGGCACTGGGCGAGCTAGGCATGGAACATTGCGTGGACCTCAGGTGTTATTATTAATATTTTGCTTTGTACTAAAATGGCATGGAATTTTTGAAGAGGATTGCTTTCATATTAGTGGACTTATATATGTCTAAGGAACCTCGATTAATATTTTGTGTGAAACAGTTTAGACATGGTGCTGCAGCACATGGGCCTAAGCCACGAAGTCATGCAATAAAGCTACAAAAAAAAGTTCGGCGCCTTGGACTAAAAATTGCTTTGTCAGCTCGTACTGCTGAAGGAAAGGCAAGTTGCTTCATCCATGCCTCCATCCATGGAACATGTATAAAAATGATTTCTGTTCCTTTTGGTCTTGTCTCACATCTTCTAATAAATTCTTGGTGTTGCCATGTTAGATGCTTTTCTTGGATCATTGAAATGAACCAAATTTATATGTTTCTGGCATTTTTTTCCATGCGGAAATCTTTTGGTTTCTGCAATTGTTTGTTGTAAGACAAGCATTTTCTTTTCTCATTTCCATGATTGTTGCTATAAATGTGCTAATCTGTCAATTGAGATTACTGATTCATTGGCACTATTTCACACAATATCTTGTATTGTTGTCAGCTAGCATTTCTTCTCCGTGCTTGATCATGTTGCCATTTTTATATTGTTAGAGCTTTATTCAAAGAACTTTTCTTTGCAGATGTAGCTTTTCAGCCAATTGGGCAATAGGCCTGAACCTGCATTGCCGGCTGTAGGCAAAGGGACGGCACAGTGGTTGTATGTAATGGGTAACCTATAATTAGAGCTGTTCTCTGCTCACTTAACATCATTATAATGAGGAAATTATGAGTGCAGTTAGATGTTATGGGAGTAAGGGTTGAATGAACTTGTAGGGCTAGTTTGGCAAAATGTTAAGATTTTGAGAATAAGCTGTCCTAATTTTAGAGGATAAAAAATCCATCAATTTTGTTCATATTTACATTTGTTAAAATTGTGATGAAAAGTAGGGATAAATGTTATCCCAGCCTTTAGGTGAAACAAAATATCTCTATTTTCATTTCAAAATTGGTACAACTGTCCACAGTTTGTCCCGATTATTTTTTATTCCAAACTGGGATAAGTTGTCTTTCCACTCACTTATCCCCATAATTACCCCTTATCCTATCATTTATCCCCTTGTCAAACCAGCCCATAGTGTATTGGTGTCCACCACCTACCTCACAAATACAAGAATTGGTGCAAAAATTGAAAGGCTCCTTGCCTCCTTCCCTCTTTTCCCCATCCCACAAAAATCTTCAATTTTTGTGGGATGGGGAAAAGAGGGAAGGAGGGTGTTAGTGTCTGCATCAATTTTAACACTCAGGGGCAAGCCTTTGTTGATGTCATAATATGATACCCGTCTTTAATTTTACACATATTTTAAAAATAAACCCCGTTATCTCAAAATGCCTTGTCAGGCTAAGTACTTTTCTTCTTTTTCCAAATGACACGAATGGAATTATAGAACCTTAATGTTGCTTTGTGTATATTCAGCCTGATAGGATGCCATGATTCTATAATCATAAACTGTAGGCGTATTTTTCTTTTCTTTCGCATATAATTTATTTTCACCTCTTTGCAAATGCTTATTTTTGTGCATGGTTGGTGCACATTTTCTGTGATGTGTTAGGAAAAATGAATGCTATTTCAGAATTTATTGAGCTCATCTGATATCTAATTAAGGAGAAATGAATTTCTAAACAGCTTCTGGTGTTTGAGGATCTGGAGATTCCTAGCCACAAGACAAAGAACATTGTAAATTATGTATCCCAAATGGATAACACAAAGAAGGTTTTGCTCGTGGATGGTGATCCAATAGATGCAAAACTCAAGCTGGCCACACAGAACCTGCACTACGTGAATGTTTTACCTGTGATAGTAAGTAGCGGTTCTCACATCCTTGGAAGCACTGTATTCTCTTTTCCCTCACATTCATGCAGAATCTAAATGTTAGATGCAGTTTAAACACATAAAAAGACCATAACAGTCTCTAATGCTTCTATGATGGTGATCAAACAAATGAAGTGTAACTAATTTGATAATCTGCTGTGTTATGTACTTGTTGCAGGGGCTGAATGTGTATAGCATTCTATTACATGACACACTTGTGATGACAAGAGGCGCGGTTGACAAGATTGTTGAGAGAATGCACACCCCCATCAATCGATGATGCGATAAGTTGCTTAAAATAACTGTAAAACATTTTCACCCTGAGCAACTGTGAGAAAGGAGCATGGCCTCGAAATTGGACTAATTGAACAGCTTCTTCAATTCAAGTTCAGGGACCGTATATGGCTGTAACTTGGATACTTTCTCTACATTGTATCTCCTTTATCTATGAGGGAGGTTTTTTTGTTCAGAGATTGTTTTAGTTTTGAATTGTTATAGTTTGAAGGTTCGCTGTGATGGTTCCTCAACATGTATGGCTGCTTACGGATTTAGATCAGATAATTTTGTATGGTTTTGGAGGATTCGATTGGACAAATTCACATTAGCAGGGAAAGTGAGTTATCAAAACCTTACCAAATCATGATATCAAAGATTTGGATATGAAAATGAATGGTTGTCCATGAAATGTACAATTCATTAAACCAGGTTGCAATACAGACTAGCCTATGCTTTCATGAATAGTCAGGCTGATATTTTATTAGGCTAATGAAGATTTGATAGGAACTGTTTGTTCTACATGATTGACCTGCCTAATTATTATCTCAATGAAATTGTATTATTTGGCAGTAGAGATGGAGACAGAATGTGATGGATGATAGTCATATAAGCACCACACAAAAGCATGAGCAATAATAATTGTCTTCATATGACATTGTCAAATGCCCCTGAAATTGCGGCAAAACGTGACTTGTGTCATGAAATGCACTACTGATCTACCCATCATTATGGATTGTCTCTAAGACTCCAATCCAAATCCAATCATGTACTACTAGCAATGCCTACCCAACGTGCAACCCTTGCAAGATTTTGGTGAAGAAAAAAAAAGTTAATGTTGGTGCACATGTTCATGCCTCCAACTTTGTCTGATTATAATGCATTTAATGGAAAACAATTATTGCAATGGTCTTCAAGAAGGCCCTACAATTCTATAGATGATTTTGGTAGTACTTGATTAGGGATTGAGACATATCTAAACAATACAAGAGATCTCACACGCTAAGCATGTGTTGAGTTGGTTCAGCATTGATTTGATCACATCTCATAACTCTTTTTTTGGATCAATGAGATTGAATTCATGGCACAGTGTATTTATAAAGCTAGTAGGAAATTGAATATATTCTACTTTATTTTATATATACATTGGACTTAAAACCTCTTGATTACAAACATGATGTCTTACAAGTGCAAACCTAAAACAAATTATATTTCGACGATTGAATTGAGTCTTTTTTTTAATAAAAAAAAATTGACGTAGGTATTTTGAAAATTCACTTCAAATTCTCAGAATTTTGAATTTTGCACGAATTATTATTTTTTTGACATAGGTATTTTGAAAGTTTGTGTATATTATTTTTTGACATAGGTATTTTGAAAGTTTGTGTATATATTATTTTTTTGACAGGGGTATTTTGAAAGTTTGTGTATATATTATTTTTTTGGGGTTGGTTATATTGGCATCCTTTTTTTTTTTTTTTGCTTGGTTATTGGCATCCTTTTGAATGTAAACTACATACATTGGTAGAAAAAAATATGAGAAATTGCTTTTGATATTAGGAAAAATCAGTTGAAGAGTGCGGTTCTTCAGTTTCATAAGCTAAGAGCACCAAATATGACTCATATATCACAAAATAAAGTAAATTAAATGACCCAATTTTACAAGATCCTTATATATAAACTGATGGATCATTGGTAGATGGACATGTCTCCCATTGAGAAAAAACCTTGCATGAAGTCTCATTGACGATTGTTGTTTAAGATAAAAAAAATATATATATGAAACTCACAGGGTTGATATTATGGGCATTTGTTCTCATAGTCCATTGTATAGACCAGTAATGACACAAGTCTTTATAATATATTAGGATCATTGTATAAAAAAGAAATTTGTACTCAAAGGCCCTCATAGTCATAATAATAAAAATAAAATTCCAAAAGATTCCCTATGCAAACTTTGATCGTGGAGAACACATGACTAAAAATAAATAAAGAAAGAAATTTGGGGGACCTCCAAAGATCTTATTTTATCTCATGTTGAAAACTGAATAGTAGAGGGAGGCTCAGCCTACTTAGGCTACCCCTCTTCATTAATAAAAACATTTCAACTTCCATCTAATCCCACTGTTTGGAATAAAATGCAGTTGTGGTGGTGTTTTCTTTTCCAATCAGAAAAGACAATTATAGGATACACAAAAATCAAATCAATTTGAGGTTGTGATTTGAAAACTGTTAGAACCATAAAGTCAAGTTGGAGTGCCCAAATGAGACAATGGAGTCCATACTATCCATCATTAAGCAACCCCCATTTGAGGGTTGCACGTGTTGGTCTGATTGGGATTTCATTAAGTTTCAGTTCATTCTGATCACCCAATCTGAAAGAATGGTCTCATCAGTTCGAATGATCTGGACCATCTATTGAACTGTTGATAGGACAGTCTTGGATGTACTCAACAGTCTACTTGCCATCCTTCCTCAATTGAAGGGTCACCCTAAAGTTTTCCTCTATGATTTATATATTATGTTATATAATAATAAAAGAGTTCTAATATTATATTTTCAGCCTCATTAACTATATATATATATTTTTATCTATATTATATAAAGAGAAGTAATTTTAATTTTACATTAACTTAAGGTGACTTTGATGCAGGAACTTGTGATTGATATTTTATAATTTATTAATTAATTTTATATATATATATATATATATATATATATATATTTGTCATCATAAAGTGTATTATAAAATTTTACATATCAATATATTTATTTTTTGTAATATTATATTTATAAATCATATTTTTCATGCATGATATATACTGAGCCTGTCAATTATCCGAAAAATCTATGTATCCGATCCGAATTCATATCCGAAAATCCAAAAAATATTCGATATCCAAAAAAATATCCGTATCTGAAAATTTTCGGATCAGATACGGATATGCCTGTATTTGATCTGAAAAATATCTGTATCCGAAAATATTATTATATTATTATTTATTTAATTATATAATTATATTTTTAGAATTAGTATGAGTTTTTTATTTTTATTTTTACTCTAAAGTATATAATGTTTTATGTATATATTTATAATTTCATGTTCTATATTAGGTAATTATTATATTTTTTTACATATTTCAAATATTAGATATATGATTTTAATTTTAGGATATTGGATCTTTGGATATTTTAATAATTCCATATTCATTTTGTATTTTTTAATATTTCGGGTAATTATCCATATCCAAATCTGAATTTTCAGATTGGATACGGATACTTACTTGCAATATCTATCGGATATCGGATACATATTTTATCAGATATCTAGTTCGGATATGGATATTAGCTTATCCGAACCGTATTTGTCTGATTAACAAGCTTAATATATACCACATGTTTTTAAATATTCTATCACAAAATATAAATAATTTTTTTTATTGAGAACGTTTTTGTTACACCATTCACCACTTGCATTTAGCACTTGTAGATACTATTGTGTATGTGTATATATTATATATTTTCATTAAAATTTATAATTTGATATATTTTAAAGGAAATTTAATGAATGATTTTTTTTTTGAAAATTGGTACTCTTGGAATTGATACCTTGACCTCTTTCATGAAAAGAAATTTTTTATATTTACTGTTAAAGCCATCAGTTAGGCACATATATACCAATGGACAAAGTTATTACTTGCTTATTTTCATTTCTAATTGATAATTATGATTATAATAAAATACAAGTTTACATGTGTTCATTCTTCTTCAGTTTTTCACATTTTTTCTGAAAATTTATGGTGATGTGTATACAAATGGATTTCATATTACTTACTTATTTTTCATTTCTAATTGATAATTATGATTATAAAAAAAATACAAGTTCACATTTGTTAATTTTTCTTCTGTTTTCATGGGCTCGCTATTTCTTTTCTCCTATACGTGTAATTTTTTTTAAATCTTTTTTGGCTAGGTAAAAAGAACAATAATTATTAGTAATTAATGAGGACCCAACCAGGTTCAAACCAAAAACCTCTTGATAATGCTCTACCACATAGCTATGGATCCTTTGATACCCATATAAGTATTGCTACATGTACATATATACATATTTATGTACATCAGTACATCTACAAAGTTATGTTAAATTTTGAAGGGGATCCCTTATTTTTTTAGGTAAGCAATAGCTAGGACTTACACCTATAACATCATGATTCTAAATTTATTGTCAACCATATACCTATGGGTCCAAGCCCCATATGGATGCCAAAGTATGACTATATATGTTCCTGAGTATTTTTTTGTGAGATGTCAAAGTAGAGTTTTATAGGAAAAAAAAAGAAAAAATTTTAATAGGGTTTTTTGTTTTAATTTAATTTCTTTAAATTAAAGATGCATGCAGGGATTTCAAATAAAATATCGAAAGGCACAGGGAGCTTTTGTGAAATGACCTGGAGAAATAATTGTTAAATTCAATGATGACTCAGCCTACCATGCTATAGCATAGCCATTATTTTTTTGGTGCATAGCATAGCCATTATTTACTTTGTTTGAAGATCTCAAGAAAATTAGCTTAGTTTAAAATTGTAACTTTGGGAGAAGAAAGAAAAACAAATAAAATACATGTAACCAATGGCAAATGATAACTTAAAGTGGCATGCGTAAACATATGTTGTACTTCTTGTATTCGCAAGATATTCATTTTTAAAATTTGGTTTATTAGACAATTAGGGAACTATAAGATGCATAGAACCCCACGTTAAGAAATTTAAAATAACCTAGTATTAAAAAATAAACTCATATTTAAACATTTTGTAAGCACACGTGAGCTAGTAGAAAAATCGTCAAAGGCAGCTCTAGAACAACAGGGTTGGGTCTGAATATAGGTGGGCTATGTGAGTACTTAAATTCAAAAAACAAAATATACAGATATTCATTTAATATATATATATATATATATATATATATATATATATATATATATATAGTGAACCGATTAGGTGCGGTTTGCGGTCGGTGCGGTGCGCGACGTGGGTCGTCTGATCGCGGGTCCATCGCATCCAACGGTCGACGTGAATCGCACCCGACCGTCCGATGCGATGGACCCGTGATCGCGCACTGCACCGACCGTAAACCGCACATAATCGCGACTCATATATATATATATATATATATATATATATATATTTCTGATAATATGCGGTCGGTGCGGTCGTGCGGATTCGACGTGCGTCGTCCGATCGCGGGTCCATCGCATCCAACGGTCGACGTGAATCGCACCCGACCGTCCGATGCGATGGACCCGTGATCGACGGCCCGTGAATCGCGACCGCACGACCGCACGACCGTATAATATCACGACTCATATATATTTATGATAATATGCAGTCGGTGCGGTCGTGCGGATTCGTACATAATATATATATATATATTATGAATATTTTTTTATTTGTACATAAGTGGCATTACATTTTAGGAGTCCCCATTTAATCCACTCATATTGAGGGCCAGCTATGCTTACTATATATACATATACCGATGTAAGTTTATATATATACAAAATATATATACATTTGTGTAAATTTTTTTGTATATATCCAACATTGGTCTGAATTTTAAATTCAGATTGCAATTAAACTTGGTGCAGCTCTCATTTCTAAGCTTCGATTAAGGTACAAGAAGAAATTAATGTGTATATATTGCTAGTACAGCATAATTGTATAGGAATATAAGAATAATGGTACCAAAATTTATTTAAAACTTTATTTATTTATTTACATGGAAAAAAGTATATATGTATGTAAGCATAAATGGGAAAACATAGACAGAGAAATTAATCACATATATTGATATATATATTTACATAGATAGAATAATATAAAATGATTGATTTTCTATAAAACCATACAATCCATTTAATGGTATCTTTGTCATCTTAATGAAAGCCAATTATGGTACTTGGTGTAGGGCATACAGGGTTCATTTACAAAGAAAAAACATGCTGTACGGATTTTAATTTTTCAGGTGTAGATATATATTTACTTACCAAAGACATGAAATAGTACTGTTGAGTATTACAAACCAACCATATTTAAAAGAATAAACAATATTTGAAAGTTATTAATACCCATTGTCCCTTCATGTCTACCTATGGACACATATAAATTAATAAGTTCTTTGAGTGAGATGAGAACAAGAAGAAAGTGTTCATTTTTTGGATACATATTCCGAGACACCCAATTCCTAGATTGCCTAGATTTATGGAGAAGCAATCCTTTATTTGTATGGGGGGTAATAAAAAAATAAAAGTTGGAATGAAATAAAGACATATATATATATCATGAACCCTAGATTTCCATCGACTCCCAAGGAGCTCAAACATTCGTGCACAATTCATCTACTTTAATGAACTTGTCACAATGAGCACCAACAATAATTCAGGGGGAGAGAGGGACCATGCATGCATGCGTGTATCTGTGTGACATGATATTGGAAAAAACAAACCTCGGTTATACTAATTATATAATTAATTAATATTATATAAGAGATGTATTTATGGGATAAGATGAGATGGGCACAAAAGTCTCTTCCAAATCAAGGGACTTAATCTCTCCCCAGTGGTATTGTCTGCCCATTGATTAACAAAACCATAGGTTAGGGTGAATTAAAAAAAATTAAAATTGAAATGGTAACTTGAGAGATGCTACCTATATATAGGGTTTCCTAGAAGGAAGTGATAAAAAAATAAAAATAAAAGTTGCAAGTGGGAGTATTGTGATGAAAATTGCACAGGCATCTCATCATTTGAAAACTTAGCTTGTGTTTTTCTTCTTTTGACATACCAATACCACATTATTCTATCGAATCAAACATATTTGTTCCCTTTATTCCACCTTATCCGTAGTTATTCTACATCTATTATACTACCCAAAAAGTGGTAAAAACTATATATGTAATAGGATGGATATGTACCACCTCTGGTCTACGTACCATCTTTTTTCCAGGTTTTTCCATTCAACACTATTCATATATACATGTTACATATAACAATGTACATAGAGCTATAGAAGGGAAAACAATCAAGATTTAACTGTGTACATAGAATGCATGATATTAATGTACAATTAATATTTTAGAAGATAAAGAATGGAAAACAAGTGTATTCATAAGCTTAAAAAATCTAAAAAAATGAGGGGTTGAAAAAAAACTAGAAATTAATTTACTCATAAAACAATGTAACATATATAAAATTTATTTATGTTGTTTTGATTGTTAACTATCAAGATTTAGTTAACTGTGACAAAATATTATCTCTGTGTCGTAGACCAAACAGGAGTCTATATATGTTCGTTCACAAATATATATATGTAGATGAAGATCAAATAAATTGCGTTCATGCTCGTGTGTGTGGTCAACATTTGTATCGATTACAATGTCGATGTCACGACTTCTTATATAACCCATCCCTACCATTTTATAATAATATTTATTGTTTTATAAAATTTAGACACATGAGAACGACAGCTTAATTAACCATTTTAAAGAATCACAATTATATTGCCTCCACATTTGTGGTAAAGAATTAACATAGCGTAAGGGTGAATACTAATACTCAAGAATAACATGTTTGTTTTCTATGGATAAATCATTATAGTTATGTCTGTATAAGTTAGAATAGGATCTGAAAACTATTATAAGGAAATGCTTGAATTGTTTTCAGGGTCTAATCTATGTCAATGATTAAATATATTATTCTCTATCATTTTAATAAATTTGTCTCACCTAACGATTTCATACATACATTCTAAAAATTGTAATATCTATCAAATCAATCATGCATCTCTCACACTTATTGAAGGGTATAATTGTCATTTAAAAAATCATAAATTATTATTCATCTATTATCCACCACTTATCATCACTTTATCCAATGTGAAAAAAAGGGGAAAAAGCAATCTAGCTAGCTCCCTGAAAACTTATGAAAATCAGAAAAAGTCACTGTAAAATTGGTAAATCCCCTCAGTTATCTATCTTATTAGATAATATTTATTTTAGTCCCTATAACTAACCAGATGTGTGGTTAACCTTAACCATGCATGGTAAATTACTAGTATAGCCTTTTAAAATTTATTTTCTTTGTTAAAAAAAATCGATATATCTCTCTGAAAATTTATGAAAATCGAAAAAAGTCCATGTGAAATTTAAAAATTGTTTTAACTCCCTGAAATCTTCAAAAAATTATAAAAAATCCATGTGATTATCTAAAAATATATACTGATTTATATAAATTTTATTAAACAAATTATACTTTTATAGTCAAGGTGTTATGCTTTTTATTGCTAGTAATTTTGAGTTAAGAATGTATTATAGAATTTTGATTTGGTTTTTAAATTGTTCTCTCTACTAATTTTGTAATTGAGTTAATGAAACTGTAATTTTTTTTGTTCAGACTCTGTAATGAGATTGAGGAGGAAAAAATGTTGAAAAATGACTCAATTTTGTAGATCAATTGAGGTTCGACGGATATATTTTTTTTGGGGGTTTTTTATTTTTTAGCCCTGTAAACTATATGATTTAGTGATCAATCTCTCACTATTTCATATTTTAATTTTAGTCCCTAGATTTAAAGGGTATGTTTCTTATTAGTTCATGGGATGGACCTATTACTAAATTATTTGGTTTTGGTTTTGGTTTTAGTCCCTTGGACTAAAAGTAACATATTTTTTAAATTTGGGGACTTAAAATGAAATATGAAGAAGTGATGGATCGATCACTAAATCATGTAGTTTATGGGGACATAAAAATAAAAAAACCCTTTTTTTACATATGAGGATGACATTTCAAAAGATGAGGATGTTGAAAAATGGCAGGGGTATTTTTGTCTTACAAAAGAACTAAATCTGATTTTGTAAAATTTGTACGGACTGAATCCAATTTTAGTAAGTTTTGAGGACTTATTTCAATATATTTTTTATCAGAGGACTAAATTCGTTAACCATATAAACTTTATGAGGATCTATGATGATTTTCTAATTTTAGAGGGACTTTTTGTGATTTCAAAATGATTTCAGAGAGTTATGAAGATTTTTTTATAAAAAAAATCACTTTTACATTTCTCAATAAGAATAATAGAAAAAAAATCAAACAAAAATTTATTTATTCAGCATGAATTATTATCTATTCTAATGTAACCATCAAGGATGAAAAAACATTTGTAACACTCGCATGCGGACCCTTGGGAAATAAATACTTTGCTATATATTCCTTATATCTGATCATGACATCATGAATAATATATATATATTATTGTTTATACATAGGTGAGTCCAAACCGAAATTTTGGACGTGGCGCAATTAGAGGGACTCACATAAGCTCACCAAATATAACAAGCATCTATGTGTATCACATTATAATAAAATTAACAAGACAAAACAATTCATTACATGTATGCAACGATTGCTCAACTGACGTACTCAAAATTAATACCATTTTTTTTGCTTTTCTTTCTTAGTTGTGTCGGCCGGCACGGGCTATTGTTAATTGTGGACCAGTTGGTCTGTTCTTTCTTTTATTTTTTTTTATTTTTTTTGCTATAAATATGTATTTAATTATTTATTGTGCAAGCTAAGAAAGAAATATTGGCACACGTGAGGGATCCCACACGTGAGTTCGCTTAAAGTTGGTTAATTTAAAATAGAAAAGCTATGTTATATTCAATTATTTTTACAGTCTAATGTAGTACTATACCCTTCATTAGCTCATTTTATTCATTATATCGAGGTATTTACTTTATTGAAAATTTTTCATATTCTGAATAAATAATATCATTGAATTGATTAGAGCATATATTTCACAATTTATAAAAATATTTACTTCATTAAATAATATATATGCTTTTTAAAAAGACAACATGTGACTTTATTTTAAAAAAAATGTAAATATCGTCTAATGAGGTAAATGCTTAAAAAAATGTGTATTTCGATTCATTTCGAATTGAATGAACTTATTTTTAGTAGGTATAAGAAAATTTTAATTAAATATATAAATCATCTAATGATGCATATGTTTTATTAAATTTTTGATGATATATATAGGATTGCATTATGAAAAATAAAAAAGACTGAGTGTAACAACGGCATTTTCCAGATTTAAGAGAGAAATCTAGGCCCAAAACTTATGGGCCGTATTTACGGGGTCCACTATCCGTACAACCCTGAGACACAAAAGTAGTCCACTGTGATTTTACACCAATGCCCTTTTGAAAAGATGGAAATAATTTCTTTAATAAGAATTTATATAAAAAAACCCTATGGACTATGATGGGTGTTTGTTTATTTGGTCTTTTTCAATAAAATAAAACAATGTTTGTGAAGAGGTCAAATACATTACAAGCACGCATGTTCATGTGTCAATGCTACATGTTTTTGGGGTTTTGTTTTTTTTTTTATTCAAAATGATTTCCTTCTGCCAACTGTGACAACCTCCTTTGATGAACAGTGAAAAATGTTAACACCAATGACTGGTTGTAAGTAACTTGGTTAAGATTGATTTTGCGCAGGCTTTTCATCAATTCAAAAACAAGCATAGGCTTGATTGATCAGTTGATGAGATCTATTTATTTCTTTTTGGATGCTATGACATGCAATACTTGATTGTATTTCTGCATGTAATCTCATATTCTAACAAAATATATATTTTATTAGACGAAACATGTAATTTTTTTATCTGATTAAGTCTATACAATTTATTAGAATGCATATTTCAATTTTATAAATGTATACTTCGTTTCAAGTCTAAACAATCATTTATGCTCTGTCAACATCTTTCAAAACCAAAATGCAGATGCAGATGGTTGGGTTGGATATCTACACATTTCCCTGGTCGACTAGCCAATTTTGTTGCTTTCTTTGGATGACTAGGGTAGATATAATTTTTATTCAATTAAACAATTTCTATTGTTTTCTCGTGTACTTATATATGTACTGTTGTTCTTTAAGCTTCATTGTAATCAATTATCATATTTAATCGAAATAGCATCAACTACATTTTTTGTTTTAAAAAAATGTCTTTCAAATTAAAAAAAATAATTTATACTTGTTTAACAAAATGCATATTTTTATAGAAAAATTGATATATTGAGTTCTGCTATACTTAGTCTTTTTTACAATTTTAAATGTAGTTTTATATATCTCGTTAATCCCCTCCACTTACTGTATTGAAATACATACCTCCTTAAAAAATTCACATTTCCTATAAATAACATCATTTTGTAAAAAATAAACTGTGATCACTTCTATTTCATAGCACAAAATAGTGAATGTCCGAAGTGGGAGTGAGAGGAATAGAATACATTCTAAATGAAAAGCATAGAAAGAAAACAAAGAACTCAATATAAATTTTTTTTGTTGGTTTCAAAAGGTCATATTACACCTACTTAGTGTAAATAACATCATTCGATTCATTAGTATATACTATACATTTTATAAAAATAAATACCTCATTAAATGTGATATATGCTTAAAAAAACGTGTTTTTTTTTATGTTTTAGAGACTATAAAATAAACTGAGGTTGGTTTGATTGCACAATTGTAAAACTGATTTTTACGAAGTTGCCTCTCCATATGTTTTGAAAAACTAAGGTTTTGAAGAATTTGTCACAAAAATATGTCTGCAACTTTTGACCTTAATTTTTATGTTTTTGGTTTGAGAAAAAATAATTTGCTATATACTTAAAAACTGTTCAAACTCGTTTTCAATCCAACCGGAAATGTAACATTTTCTTTTCATATTTTGAGGTGTCAAAGTATGTTTGCACTATCAAACGGTCATCAAAGGCGACTTACAAAAAAAACCTACCCGCACGTGCACGGTGGAATTAGCAGGGTGGGTTGGACCCACCGGAATGGACGATTAGATGGGCCGGTTTCATCTGGAAAGGACGGTCCGTAATCGCCGATTTCATGCGAGGATTCCGCTGTTTTGTTCATCGAATGACATAAATAAAATATACATAACAAAAAACTATAGTTTATTGTATTCTATATTTCTATTTGATGATGGAGCATTGGAGCCGAAACGTGCGGACAAATCGGCGAATGGGTATCTGAAAATGGTCCATGGTTTTGTCTTTATTAACTAAATGACCACTTGTGGATTTCATCTTATCCATGTCTAATCATGCTTTGTGTCTAGTCTTAAGTAATAATTTTTTTTCTTTTGAAAAAGCTTGATGACTTATGAGTTATAATGGATAAGAAGAATAATAGATGAAAAAAATATTTTGATTTTTGTCTATTTTGATAAAATGTTAGTCAAGATAATAATCATATTCTAAATTGTACCATGAAAGTTAGGCTTAACACACTATTTCAATCCAATTGTGAATATAAAATCAATTTGAAATAATCAGATCAAACAAAACATCAATTTATTAATACAATCAAGGTAGCGATTGCCTACAATTTCCTATAAAAAAAAATCATTTCACCAAATCCAAACTCAGATGCTGGTACTTCTGTAATAAAAACCTAAAACATGGGCATATCTTTCTTTCTTTAAAAAAATCTTCCCATAGACATAGGCCCGTGTCCTTGGCAAGAAAAAATTGAAAGCCTAACAAAATTTTCTAGTCATAGAAAGAGAAAGGTTGGACTATTTTAATAAATACATATAGATATATTCTATATGTATGGGAGACCTCAAAGCGTAAGCCACGTTATGATTAAACAAAAATTCATTCAAAATCGAATTTGATTCCGGGTGAAGAAACTCCAAAAAAAAAAAAATTAAATTAAATAAATAAATAGGGAAATCAAAATAGACAAAATAAAAAGGTGGTGTTGATGGTGGGGAGTGTGTTAGGGAAAGAAAAGAGAAAGGCCAAAAAGGCAAATACTTGGGGAGAATCAAATACTAAGTTTGACTGGACTCGCAATTTGAGATCCTTATTTTGTGAAGCAAAAAATAATAATAATAATAATAAATAAAATAATGTGTTGGTTTTCGATATAGAATTTTTTTTCCAATATATAATATAATACCACCACCCAACAAAAACCAAAGTTCTCGATTTCCCTTCCCCTCCCGCTGCAACCCTTGTTAATATTATTAATTATTAATATTATTTTCAGTTCCATGAATGAAGGCTTATAAGTCCTGTAATTCCAAGAGAAGAACTTGATTTGTTACTTTTCTTTAAACAGCCACTCCTGAGAGACTAAAAAAGAATTCATGCTCCACTCTTAGGAAGCAAAGCTATTACTTTTTATTCTTCAAAGGAATCACTCAATCTCAGGTCAGATTCTCATCTCCTCCCTTTTGTTATCATTGGTTTCTCTCAATCTTTAAATTTCACCCAGTTTATACCCTCTGTTTTTTCTTAACAGGTTCTTGTAGCTTCTCTTCCAAAGCTGGTTTCAAAATTCAGATATGTAAAGGAGACCCCTTTTTGTTGAGAAATCAAAGATTGCCCCAGAACAAATAATGAACTCACAAACAGTGATTGTTGTTGTGGTTCTGTTGATATGCTGCTCTGCTTCTTTTGGGGATGAATCAGAGACTTTGTTGTCCTTCAAGCGATCCTCGATCGAGGTTGACCCAAACAGTTCTCTGCGCGACTGGACCTCCTCGTCTCGGAATTCGTGCTCGTGGATGGGCGTCGCCTGCGACGCCGGCCGCGTCACGGCCTTGCGACTCGGCCGATTGGGTCTCGTCGGTCGTCTCCGGATCGACGACCTGATGCCCCTGCGCGAATTACGAGACGTCGACCTCAGCTGGAACTCCTTCTACGGCAACCTCTCCCACGGCGGCGCCGATGACTGCGGCTTCGTCTCCGTCGACCTCTCCCACAACAACTTCTCCGAGGCGGTCACCGGTGGGTTCCTCTCCGGGTGCGGCCGCCTCGAGAAGCTCAACCTGTCTCGGAATTCGGTCCCCGGCGGGATTCACCCCTTCAGCGTCTCCCTCCGGCAGCTCGACCTCTCCCAGAACCGAATCTTCGACGTGGGTCTCCTCAATTACACGCTCTCCAACTGCCGGAGCCTGACCCACCTCAACCTCTCCTCCAACAAGCTCTCCGGCGGCCTCCCCGACTTCTCCCGGTGCGCGAATCTCGAGGCGCTCGACCTCTCCCACAACAACCTCTCCGGCGACGTCTCGGGATTCGCGCTCGCCGGGTGCGGAAACCTCACAGCGCTCGACCTCTCCTCGAACGCGCTCACTGGACAAGGCCCGCCCGCGGGCCTCGCCCGGTGCGCGAATCTGGAGGAGCTGGACGTCTCGAGAAACGCTCTGACGGGGCCGGTCCCCTCGCTCACCGTCGGGCTGGCCCGACTGGCCCGCTTATCCCTGGCGGGGAACAGGTTTGTCGGGACTGTCCCGCCCGACCTCGCGAGGCTGTGCGGGTCACTGAGAGAGCTCGACCTCTCCGCGAACCTCATCGAGGGAGGTCTCCCGTCGACGTTCAACTCGTGCTCGTCCTTGGAGACTCTCAACCTCGGCCACAATTACCTCTCCGACGTCAACTCCGTCACCTCCATTGTCAGTACAATGGCCTCCCTCAAGTCCTTACTCATGCCATTCAACAACCTCACCGGATCGCTCCAAGTCCCGCTCCTTGCGCTCGCCAACTGCACTAATCTCGAGGCGCTAGACCTCAGCGCGAATGAATTCACCGGCAACGTGCCGACCAGGTTCTGCTCCACGGTCCCGAGGCTCAAGAAGCTCCTCCTCGCCGACAATTTGCTGTCGGGCGAGGTGTCGCCCGAGATCGGGAGGTGTGCGAGCCTCGAGTCGGTCGACCTCAGCTTCAATGGCCTGGAAGGGCCGATACCCATCGAAGTCTGGTCCCTGCCGAGGCTCGCCGAACTCGTCATGTGGGCCAACAACCTCTCCGGGGAGATCCCCAACACCCTCTGTTCGAACGGCGTTGCGGCCCTCCAGACACTGATCCTCAACCACAACGCAATCAGTGGGAATATCCCGTCGTCGATCGGGGAATGCAAGGACTTGATGTGGGTCTCCCTCTCCGGAAACCGTCTCACCGGCAATATCCCCCCGGGCATCGGTGGCCTCGAGAACCTCGCGATCCTCCAACTAGGCAACAATTCGCTCTCCGGGTTGATCCCACCCGAGCTCGGAAACTGCCGCAGCCTCATCTGGCTCGACCTGAACAGCAACGCATTGGCGGGTCCGATCCCCCCGACCCTCGCCGCGCAGTCCGGGCTGATCGCGCCTGGGATCGTCTCCGGGAAGCAGTTCGCGTTCCTGCGCAATGAGGGCGGGACGGCGTGCAGGGGCGCGGGAGGGCTGTTCGAGTTCTCAGGCATCCGCTCGGAGCGGCTGGAGAGCTTCCCGACCGTGCACTCGTGCCCATCGACGAGGATCTACACGGGCATGACCGTCTACACGTTCGCGAACAACGGGAGCTTGATATACTTAGACCTCTCATACAACTCCCTCTCCGCGGCGATCCCCGTCGAGTTCGGCCCAATGTACTACTTGCAAGTGCTGAACCTGGGGCACAACGACCTGACCGGTCCGATCCCCGACAGCTTCGGCGGGCTCAAGGAGGTCGGCGTGCTCGACTTGTCGCACAATCGCCTCACGGGGTCCATCCCGGGCACGCTAGGCACGCTCGCGTTCTTGAGCGACTTCGACGTCTCGAACAACAACCTCACCGGGCTGATCCCGTCTTCAGGACAGCTGATAACCTTCCCCGCATCGAGGTTCGAGAACAACTCGGGCTTGTGCGGGTACCAGCTGAGCCGTCCCTGCAGCGGTGGGGGCTCAACAGGCCAGGCGGGGACACGATCGAACAATTACGTAGGCAAAAGGCGGATATTCGGGGGGTCAATGCTGATCGGTATCGCCGTATCGATACTGATCATTGCGACGCTGATTCTGACGCTCTACAAGCTGAGGAAGAACCAGAAAACAGAGGAACTGCGGGTGGGGTACATCGAGAGCCTGCCGACGTCGGGGAGCGCGAGCTGGAAGCTGTCGGGCGTGCTTGAGCCGCTGAGCATCAACATCGCGACGTTCGAGAAGCCGCTGCGGAAGCTGACGTTCGCGCACCTGCTGGAGGCGACGAACGGGTTCAGCGCGGAGAGCCTGATCGGTTCGGGCGGGTTCGGGGAGGTCTACAAGGCGAGGCTGAAGGACGGGTGCGTCGTCGCGATCAAGAAACTGATCCACGTGACCGGGCAGGGGGACCGGGAATTCATGGCGGAGATGGAGACCATCGGAAAGATCAAGCACCGCAACCTGGTCCCCCTCTTGGGCTACTGCAAGATCGGCGACGAGCGGCTGTTGGTCTACGAGTACATGAAGTTCGGGAGCCTCGAAACCGTCCTCCACGACCGGACGAAAGGCGGCGCGAGCAGGCTCGATTGGAACGCGCGGAGGAAGATCGCGATCGGGTCGGCGAGGGGGCTCGCGTTCCTCCACCACAGTTGCATCCCCCACATCATCCACCGCGACATGAAATCAAGTAATGTCTTGCTCGACGAGAATCTCGAGGCGAGGGTCTCGGACTTCGGGATGGCCAGGCTGATGAATGCGCTCGACACGCACCTCAGCGTGAGCACGCTCGCGGGAACGCCCGGGTACGTCCCGCCCGAGTACTACCAGAGCTTCCGGTGCACCACGAAAGGAGACGTATACAGCTACGGCGTGGTGTTGCTGGAATTGTTGTCGGGGAAGAGGCCGATAGACCCGTCGGAGTTTGGGGATAACAATTTGGTGGGGTGGGTTAAGCAGCTTGTGAAGGAGGAGAGGTGGTGCGAGGTGTTTGATCAAGAATTGATGGACGGGTGCGAGTCGGTAGGGGAGGCGGAGTTGCTCCGGTACTTGAGGATCGTATGCGAGTGCCTCGACGATAGGCCGTTCCGAAGGCCGACGATGATTCAGGTCATGGCGATGTTTAAGGAGCTGCAGATCGACGGAGACAGCGATGTCATCCTCGATGGGCTCAACGTCTTCGATGATTCGTCGAGGGAGAAGGTGGTGTTACCTGTTTGAATAATGAGTTTTTGTGAAATTCTCTCTCACAGTTTTGTGTTTGTGGTAAATAGAACTGTTGAAACATGTTTTTTTGACTGCCAAAGTTGAGAATTGTAGAAAAAGTTTGTTATTTACTTCCCATTATTCATTGATTGCAACACAAACTGTTCTGTCATTTGTATAGTTGGAATTTCAGTTTGGATTGTTACGTGATTCAGAAATCCTTACAAAATCTTGAAACATGACCAGCTGGCTTTATTTTGTATCAATGTGGGCTTCTTTTCTGTAAATGTAACATCAATTCATGCCACCGCAAAAGGAGGGATGTTGATATGTTAAAAGATTAGTATATTTGCTATCATAAGTGGCACAAACCAAGTAATTCAAGCAAAACAACCCCCTAAAAAAAGAGCTATCAAGAGTCTATCCATGTTGAAGTGATCTTTTACATATGCTTCTGAAGTGATTTTTTTTTATAAATTTAAAATGAAAAAGAAAGGAAAGAAACAATCAGGAATCCAACCCATGTTTGAAAAAAAATTTTCTCTAATAAGTTCAGAATTGGGTTGGTAGTGGTTGATGAGCTAATTGATTAATTTGGAAGCTACCTGAACAGATGGTGATATTTATTGTTTCCCCACTAGGGGGTATTCATTCAAAAAATTAAATGCTCACTTTACTTGCACGTGTGGATCATGACGTACACGTGAGAGTAGATTATTCTTGATGGCTCTACTTTCTTGGTCAAACGCAAACGTGGGGCCGAGAAATAAATGTTGGGTTTTTTTTCTTTTCTTTTCTTTACATTCCCTCTCAGGGAATCAAGTTGTTGATTGAGAAATGATGAGAGGGAAGGGGTTGTAAATGTGAAGTAGCTCATTTGGTTGGGGCCCACTCTCAATTTTTTTTTTTTTTTTTTTTTTTGGTAGATAGCTCATTGGGCCAAACTTCTATTCCAACTTCAACAAAATTATACAGTATGATTTCCTATATAAGATGTAGGCATTCTTGTCTGCTCTATACATAAAGATACAGAAGATATAACTGGAGTTAAACTACTCTGGATTTGATCATCCTGAAGAAACATAGTAAAACCTTTAGATTGTATTTTTCGAACAATTTTAGCTAAAACTTCAGGGGCTCATACTGCTTCTCTAGAAACCTTGCATAAAGCAATTGGATCCCCTGGGACATTGCATAAGCAAAATTGATCCACGAAACCCTGAATTGGATATGGGCCAGGATTAACAATCTGTAACAAACGAAGAATGGCCTCAGCATCAGAACAAACGCAGAGTCCTTTAAGTCCGAGACTCCGTGCTTTTCTTACTGCCATCCAAATAGCTGCAGTCTCTGCACGAGCTGCACTGGCCCAAGGCCAGCTACTATATCCAGCTGCAATAACACACCTAGGAGTATCTTGTACAATTACAAATGCTGCTCCAGTACCCCGAGAAGATGGGTCAACACTCCCATCCGTAATAATAAAGGTAGTATTTGAACTTACCTGGGGATAAAGAACAGTTAACTCCATTGGTGTAAAATCTAGATATTTTTGAAGGTGTACCTGGGGCCCACTCTCATTTAGTTCTAAGGTAAGCTTACACAATTGGCACTTCTACATTCATCGCGCCATCTTTATAAAATATGTACCACACTATGTCAGTATGTCAACATATGTTTTTTATATAAAAATATATATGTATTTAATTAATTTGAGTTTGTATTTCACTTTTTATTAAATCTTGTAATTCATTAGGTACATATTTACTTGTTTAAAAGTCAGCAACATTGCAAGCTACAATTTTCATTGTCGCATGTTTTATAACACCCTAAAACTACACAATCAGATATTGTTTGATTTGCCTCTTAATAGATTCAAGGTTTTATATTACATTTACCACCCCCAGTAGTAGTTGTAAGACTAAAGTCATAATAAAAGAACTTCACCTGAAACCCCATTCTATCCATGTGTTATTTACTTATGTGAGACTCCTGGGCCTCTTGGATAGATATCCAAGTGTTGGCTCCAGGAAGAGCACATCAAGTTTGGTTGATTACATTTGGTAGTGCCTCTTCTTGTAGATGGTGTACAGGCCAGGTTTTAGAAATCTGCAGACCATTGTTACTGGCCTTGCAAAGGTTTTCCAACTTGTTCCAACTCCAATTTGGAGATTCCCAGTCACTTGCACAAGTTACAACATGGATTACAAGTTCACATACAACATGGTTACATTTTCCTTTTATAGTTACACCCGCCTATGCTAATTCCAACTTCATGGCAATATGGCATTACCTTTTGCAGGCCAATATCAATTGCAAAATGTAATATATAAATACAATAAAATGATATCCTACATCAACCATACCTCCTATCTTTATGTACTGTAACCATCTCATTATCAGTCGATTGAATGAATTTTCATGAGACAGTTAAAAAAACCACCTAATAAATCACACCTGTAGCGAAAAAAATTCACCCACAAGATCATCTATCAAAGTATGTATCACATACAATAGCGGAAAAAAAAGCCTATAAATCAAGTGAACAAACAATCAATCAAATTATCACCATTTCTTATTATAATTTTTATTATTATTTAGTTTTCAAACCTCAAAAATTGCATGAGCTCCTCAACCTATCGAGATCAGGTTAGGTCTAACGCGTATTGGACAATTTGATTGTTTAACGCGTTTGGGACCATTTGATCTTATCACGTTTAGATACGCATCGTGACTAAGACATTCTATCAGATGCGCATTATATTCGACCTAACCTGGACCCCGACCCATCCTAAGTTCAAGCATCCCCAGTCGAGCTCGGCTCCTGCGCGTTAGGCCACACCTGCTGCGCACCCACATAGGCGGGCTGCATGTAATAGTACTCTGCCGCGTCGGGCACAGATTCCAATGCCGCGGACACTGGCGGCGCATCGTCCTTGGGTGGGTTGTCCTCGCGGGGGACGATGTCGACGAGGAAATCGAAGATGTCGGTGCGGGTGATGGCGGCCGCGATGTCGGACTTCTGGAGGGTGCGCCTCTTGTTCTCCTCGGTGAGCCCCCACGAGCGGTGCGTGAGCTCCAGTATGAACATCTCGCACGCGCGCGCGAACACGACGGGCGCCTCGGCCGAGATCATGCGCACGTCCTCGTCAGCCTTCATGATCTTCTTGATCCTCGCGAGTGGAAGGCTGTGGTTCTTGAAGTCCGTCGTCGCCTCGATCTCCACGTACTGCCCAGCCCAGAATGCGTGGAGCTGTTGCTGCTGCTGATGCTCACCTGCGGCGGCGGCGGCAGAGGAGGACGATGATTGGGGTGGCTGTTGGGGGGGAGGATAGGCGGCGGTGCCCATGCCAAATTGGGTCACGGATGTGCCGCCGACGACCATTGGGTTCGGTTGGTAGGGGCCGCCGCCCCCGCCGTAGGGGATCTGCTGATGGTCCATTTTGTGATTTGCTTTGCAATTCAACAACACACACATGCAGAGAGAGAGAGAGAGAGAGAGAACTGTATTTCTAATAATGGACTATTGAAAACACAGACTTCCCAATATGTAGCGAATCCTCCTATTAGCAAGCCAACAATGTTTGACCCATTCCACGTCTCTCTCTCTCTCCCTCTATGTATATAATATTTTTGTTTGATTATATATCATTGTTTGTTATTTTATTAGACAAATTTTTTTTTTTTTTTTGTGAATGTTTATCAGACAAGTATATAACTTTTTCAAAAGAAATCAAAACACGTTTGGTGTTGGGACTGTGAAAGTGATTGCAGGAATGATTGTATCTTAAAACAAGACATTCAAACTAGAAAGTCATGAATTGCCATGTAAGCCCAACCTCAAGGGATATTCAAGGTAGGGTATTTTGTAAATAAATTTTAAGAGATGTGAAACATGGACATGGAATTCTGAAACTTTTAAGATTGGTGATAACTATGATCTTCATTGATCAATCTTGCATTGCTAAAAAACACAAACATATATAGGATTTACGAATCTTCTGAAACTCAAGCCTCGAACCATTTGCATTATTTTGTGAAGTCTGAACTCAAATTGATGAGCTAATCACGATTGCATGTTATGCCATGTTACCATGAACATATATTAAAAACTTGTATACAATGATTTTGCAGAAAGGTAGAACTTTTTGATACACAGTCAATTCACTGATGATAAATTTAAACTAGCCTCCATTTGCATTTCCTCTATAATAAAAAAAGTCACGTCCCCTACCAGTGAAGTATTTGATGTGTGAAAACTTACAAGCTCATCGATCCGCACCGGCACAAGACAGCTCAATATTCCTCGCTTGGAATTTCCACACTGAACAGCAGATGACACAGCTTTATAAGTGACACATTTAGAGACCCATGTTCAAAAGTACTTCTCCTTGAGTAAGCAAAGTTTCATCGCAAGGTTGGAGAATAATACTGTGAAGGTGATGAGAATATAAACGGCCGAGAGGGAATAGCACGAGAACCTTCAGAGTTGTTTCCCCACCTCACTATATTGTTTGACATTGGCTTGGTCCCTCTTGACTGTTCTTCTGGCAAGAACATATTCTGTGATGGTAAACATGAGAAGGCCTTGACTTGCGGTGAAATCCCAACCTGGGACATCATGTTCCCTCTTGGAGGTTCTGGGTCAGACGAATCATCGATGACAATCACCTCTCTCTCAGGAACAGCATCTTCAGAGGTCGCTCTCTCCATGTTATATGAAAACGCAGAACCAGGCTTTTTATGCATTGATCTCCTGTGTGTGTACTCATAAGCAGGGCTGCTGCTGCCTCCTCCCCACATATTTTGATGTAAGTTTGAATTGAGGCTAATGTTGGCACCATGAAAATCATTGGCAGACTGATTCAAAGAAGCATTAGAAGTGGGAAATCCAAGCAGTGAAAGATACTTTGTGTTCATAAGACTGCTTGAAGCAGCAAGAGAAGGAGGAGCATTTGGAAGATTCATCATCTCATCTTCTCCGTCTTTGGTTGCCACAGTCAAATTCTTTCCCATCAGTCTGAGAGTTTGGGCCCGAAACGATGGGCTGGCCAAACAAATATCATTGGAGGCTGGGAATTTCAAAGCTGCATCTGCGGACACCACCAAAGGAGAATCATCTTTTGGTAATCCTGGTACAGTAACGAACAAGCCTTCCATTCCCACAACATGACGCGCAACAAGAGGTGAGGAGACGTTCATACTCCCATCCGAAAAAGTATTTTTTCTCAAGATCTGTGGGATTCTAGGCCTGGTCTCCTCCTTTTTTGAACAACAGCATGGCTGGTGGGCTGGTACTATAGCTGGAACATCTTCCCTGGGTACTTCATTATCCATTTTCGACAATGAAGTACTGTTTAAAATGCTCAAGCTTAGTTTATCTTGGACTAGTATATGCCGCCCAAATGATTTGTCAGGCCCTGACTTCCTGAACTCGGACCGTGGTGTTGATGTAGGGGAGACGGTTGAGGTGGCAGAAAAAGAGGAACCCGATGGCTCTCCATCAATCTGCATGGGCTGATCTTGAGCAGATAAATGGTCGGTAGAAGTTATTGATGAGTTCTCCTGAGGAGCATCGGCTGTAGGACTTGCCAAGGACACACCAAATTGTTTTGGGTCATCAATTACTCCGTGGTGAACCCCATCATTTATATGCTCCAGTGCTGACTGATTTTCTTGAACAATAATTTCATGGTTTCTATCCCCATCGGAAGGTCTTTGCCCCAAGGGATCCCTTTCTGCTTGGGCTCCACAAATTGATCTCATATGCCCCAACAAGACATCAGAACTAGATGGATGATCTTCCACAATTTCACATGATCTGAAGACAGATCTTCCATCGTCATTTGGATCCTCAATCTGAGAATCTACAGCCACCAATTCATGACCGGAACAATCATTTCCAGATCCAATGTTTCCCATATCAGTAGACTTTTTTTCTGAAGCAAATCTGTTTTCTTCACCCTGTTTAGGGGCCAATGTTTTTGATCTGCCCGATGAAATCTTCTCAACAGTATTTCCCTCTTCAAGACTATCAAACTTCTCCAAGTGCCTGGCTTTTGCACTCCCTTCTTCATCATTAGCATCCAAGGAAAACTCCCTACTCCGTTTACTGCTTTCTACAGAGGACCTGACCTTCCGAAATTTCTTGGAGATTGAATTTTTTTCCTGGGAAGGTGGTCTTACGAAAGAAATATTCTTCGTCAAATTTGATATTCTTTCAGCCCTTGGAATCAAGTCATGATTATTTCTTAATAATTTATGCTTGTCAGGAGGACCACCAGCCTGGATTTCCATTCCCTTGCTTGGGGATGAGGCACAATCGCCCAATCCCTTTGTAAGTTTAGGTTTGATGATGTTCTTGGTGAGGTCCACAGACTTCTCTCCACTGTTCATCTTCTGGGATGTATTAGACAGGCTCTTGTTTCTTGGTGATGATGTGAAAACTTCAGATGAACTTGGAAACTCACAAATGTGACTTCTGACAACAGAAAAATTAACCGAATTCTGTCTGACACCTTCCCCCGTTTGGTTTTGAGCAACAGGTCCCAGATGCCTCAAACATCTATTGGCATCTTTGGTGCGGGGCTTCTTCAATATATCCGTCCTTTTGGAGCATCCCCACTTCTTTAAAGGCCCAGGTTCACTAGTTTTTATTGGATCATAAGAGCTCAATATTTGCGATGTTGATCCCTCCCCCTCATTAACATTTGAATGAGTGTTTATTTCTGTTGTTTTATGAACCTGATCATCAAATAAGAAAATATTATGCTATTAATTGTTTAAAAAACAAATGCAACTTGGAGAGCATCAAACCACCCTGCTCTAACCACTCATGTGTCTAAGAAATATGTGGAAATATGATTTGATGGCAATGTGCTACAAATATTAGATACTATGACTGATGCAGCCTTCTGATGCTGCAAAGAAGAGCATTAATTCATAGAATCTGATGTACCCGAAAATAAAACCAAGGAAAGCCTTCATTTTGTATGTGGATCATAAATCTTATCATAGAAGATCCTATATTTGTATTAGCAGGGTAAGTGGCACATTATCATAAACTGACATATAGTATGTTCTACTTTTTTTATTGAAAATTTATATCGTAACAAAAAAAACTTGAAAGATAAACAAAGTATCAAGTCCACTGTACTCTATGAAAAAAGATAGAACTGGTTCTTCATTTGACTTATATTTCTAACTTTACATAGATGATGTAACATTATTTCATAATAATATTATAGAATCACACTTACATCCACTATAGATTCCTGCAATCTACATCTTAAAATATGGTGAGGTCCCCATGCATGACTTTAATGTAGTCATTTGAGATATATGTCACAATTAGTTTTGCAGCATTAGTATATGTCCACTTCCTCTCTTATTTATCTATTATTTTGGATCCTTTTATAGCATTTGGTGATCAATCAAATTACATATTGATATTCTAGTATCTGAAAAGAACAATTAAACTCATAAAAAAATAACTCTCCAGTTGAAAAATCAAGGTAATGTTATTAACTAGTAAAAAAAATAATCCTAAACAATGCTCCAGCAGGAATGGTTTCGTTAAGCATGCTAGGAACCATGACGGACTACGTTGAGGTGAATAAGATGGTGAATGCCTAATCTTTGTCAAGAAAAAAAAAACCACTAGCAAAGCACTATGCTCAGTATCATGTCTGGATGGAATTACACCTCACCTGATATATAGTGCTTTTGCAACGTATTAAATGAGGGGTTGGAATAATTTAAATGGCAATTATGTTCATTCCGTTCTAATGATAGTCTGATGTGATGGACGAGAGAAAATTATAGTAAAAAGACAAGTTATATACCTCACTTCTATGTGGCTTGAAAGACCTTGGTTTCTTTCCATGGGGCCTCACATTCAGATACTTGAAATATTTTTTTGAGAAATGTTTCTTTCTGCCAACTGAATTGCTCTTTCCTTCCTTAATAGCCTTCGTATTCTTTCTTTGCTTGAGGTCTTCTTTCACCGTCGCTATTGGTGCATCATTCAATTCTGACAATATACGAATCTTTGTGCCATTTGCATCAACATATACTGCACCTTCTGCGACATCTTCATCAATATCTTCTGGCCGTTTGTTTTCAGTGCATACAACATTGGAAGGTGCCACCAAAGTTGGATCCAAAGCCCAGTTTGAACCATTTCTCCTATCAAGATATTCAAGGGTGCAACATGGGGCAGTCGCAATGATATCTGCCATCAACCTTGTCTTCCTTGGTTTCACTTTATATTTGACAGGTTTAGCAGCAACCTCCTTGGCATTTGATGACTCTGCGAGACACTGATCGATGTGAGCATTCAATGTTGTGTTCGAAGTGGACGAGAATGTTTTGCAAACAGGGCAAACTTTCGAAGCCATCGTATCAGTTATGGCACTAGAATTTGATGTGATGTCTTCTGTCCTCCTATAATCAGAAACCGTGTTTAATTTCACAATCAGCCTACACTTCTTCTCAGTTTTTGTAGACAAGGCAGGAGTTGTTGCTGTCTCGGGGTTGCCTGATGCTTCTAAAATGCTCTTTTTATGGAAAGCCTTTGGAGCACCCTCAGTTGAAGGAGAGGACTTGGCTGACTTACACAAATTCTTAGCTTTGTGCTTGGTGTTCGACTTGCCTTCCGATACTGGAGATCCAGAAGGATCCACCAATTCTAAGAGTGATTGATCTGATGGAAAATGAAACATGCATTTGATACCATCAGTTCCGCTACTCGAAAGGCCAAGACCACTTGACTCAACCAAATCAACTTGTTCAGTATATCCCTCACCTTGTATAAAGTCGGATCTAATAACGCTCCGGCAAACACGTGATCTCAACTGATCAGGAGGCTCGAATGGAGGCAGCAGATCATGAACACCATGATTTAAGCAAGTCTGCAATGAGTTATCTGAGAAAGGCCAGTTGGTCATGATATTCTTGCCCCGTGATGTGAAAACATAATCTCTGGAATAGAAGCAACAACAAAGTTTCTCTCAGATCATTCTTAGTACTCTACCGGCCACTAAACACCATAGATTTAATCATTTAAGCCAGTCACATGACACAAATTTATAATCCAAAACGAAAATATGAGCATCAACAGAACAAAAAAAACAAACAAATCCTCCTCATCCATTGAGAAACTTATATTGCATGTAAACCTTCAAAAAGAATACCCAATACTTGTTAACAATAATAGTATGCAAAGTACTAAATGTATTGGAGGATGACCAGATGAGTCAGATACAGGAACCAAACGACATGTGATCTCATAAACTGCAAGAAAACCACAGAGAAAAAAAAAAGATGTTTCCCACTAAAGGCAAAAGAAAGAGGGATGCAGTTCTCACAGCTAGGTACAGATTTGGGAAATAAGAAAAAGAAACCAAATAGACGGATGAAAAATTATCAAAATAAGACTAAATCATATATATTAGACTTCATAATCAACCTCATGTTAGCCAAAATAGAAGTCTGAACCAAGTGAAACAAAAAACAGATCAAATATATGGACTGATGACCAAAGCATCCAACTCGGTCTTCATAAAGGTAAAAACTAAAGACCATACATGAATAGATCTATCAATCCATGTATACCTTATGGAGAAGCAGTTATGGTGATGTTCTCCTTTGTCCCTTTTCGAGGCAAGTCCTTCTTGAGCCCTCTCATCAGTCTTCAGACCAGAGAGATTGAGGGAACATGAATGGTCTGGAGGGGCTTCAAGGGATAACATCTGAAGGGGGCCTTCTCCTTTGCTACTGTGATGGATCTACCTATAACAGCCCCAACAGCTCTACTGCAAGTGGGACTAGTTCTCTTATTGTGCTTACCCTCCAGCATAACAGGAGTGCTTTTGAAATAAAACACAGGACCAAACAAGTCCCTCTCAAGGGGAAACAAAAGAAAGGATAATATCAAAAACCCACAAAGAGGGAGGAAAAATAACATGCCCACTTTTTACTTTCCCTTTTTTCCCTTCACTTGATCAGATGCCTGCAAGAACACAACAGGTTGTTAAAAAAATAAGTATTATTTGTGATCGAAAAAACAAAAACAAGAACCCACCAAAGAACACAAGGAGATTAGCTCTGTAAAGGCTTCTACAAACATGATTTTATGTGCTTCTACAAATGGTTTCTAAAACAATCAAAGCTAAATATTATATTGAGAAAGATAGAGCTCATGGTAGATCAGGAAGATACAGGTATCTAATAAGACTGTTATTTTATGTGGCCAAAGACACTAAAAAGGGGATCAGAGGTTGTACTAGTAACTAACAAGAGAAATTAGAGAGGATTAAAACAATCTAAAATATTGGGTCTTTTTTAAAGAAATCCATGACATGAAATCTCACAGTAGAGAGAGCATACGAAGGCACTCGGAGAATCTCAAGAGTATAGTTTCTGAAGTTCTTCAAATGCCTAAAAATCTAAATGAAATAAAGAAGAGAACCCATGATCTGATGATTGGGGAAGACACTGTAGAAACCACACATTAAAACTGAGCTCTTTGAGAAGAGAGAGAGAGAGAGAGGGATTGCATGAAAGAGGGAGAAATAGTGGGAGAGGATGAATGAAACAAGGAAAAGCTCAAAACAGAAGTCATGAAATCACACAAATCATGAGCTTTGAAGCCACTATCTTGATGGGTTTGTATCTGGAAAAATATGGAAAGGCAAAGAACAAATAATTCAATCTGGAAGACCAAGAGAACCCCAAAAGAGAAGGGGGTCAATAACGTGGGGAAAAAAAAGATCTTTTGAAAACCCATGTCCAGATTCACTGGAAAACAGGCCATCCACAACACGAAATCAAAAGATCCAGAGAAAAAAAATGAAACAATGGGAACATGAGCAATGAAAGAACAAGCAAGCCACAAGAGAAGAAAAACCCCCCAAATGAACCCAACATCAGTCAATCTAAAAACCTCATCACACCAAAATTAAAAGCATACAACTTTCAAAATTTCTTAAACAAATCAATAAAATTGAGAAAGATTTGAAATTTTAACAAAACAGGCAGTGATATCACACAAACCCACCAATTTCAGGCTCTTCCATAGATGGGTTGTGCATGAAATGAAAAGAAGATGAAAAAAAAGATGTGGGTGGATGATATTTTCAGAGTTTCATTGAAGAAGAACAAGAAAAATAAGAGAAAGAGAGAGAGTGAGAGATGTATAGAGAGAACTACAGTTCAAAGAAACAGCACAACCCACTCACGCATCAAAGCAGGCTTTTATCATTCAGAGCAACCATTGTAAGAGAGAGAGAGAGAGTAAGGGGAGGGACAGAGAGAGATGAAGAGTTTTTTTCTTCACAGGGAGCTGTCCTTTCTTATTCCTACTCTATAGTTGTATAGCTTTTTCCCTTCATTCATCTGACAATGATTTTTCATTTTACCCCCTGTTTTTCACTAAAATTACCTCTTCACTGTTCAAACTCTATTAATGACATAACATAAATTTTATTTTATTTTTTTGGTTACTTTTTTCTCTCAAATTAATGACTTTTTAACCTTAATTGGATTCTTTAATTAATCATATCGTACCCCCAATAGGAAAATCTGTGGTTGGTGTTGTTTGGTGGGTTAATTAAGAACAACCAGCTGGTCCTCTTCTTCTTTTTTTCCTTTTTTTTTTTTTTTTGGTTTTAAAATTTTATATAGTCAGCTTAAAGTGGTGGTGATTCCATTGTAATATATAGTATGGTGTAGGTTTTGAAAAATTGAGCTCAAATGGGACCCCTACGATGGGGAAGAAAACACACTGGTGTACAAAAAATTCCATCTATTATTGAGCTTTATTGTTTGGGCCAACTATTACCACCAACCTAAATTCTTTTCCCCCCAATCTAATAAAAATTTAAACATATTTTACACTTTCTATTTCACACACTCATCCCACTAGCCTGAGTTGACACAAACTCAGTCATACGAGGGTGTCTAATGTGACCCAAGGTGTGTCGTTCAGAATTTTTCAACAGTAAAATTTTAAAAGTAGAGCGACACACCTTGGGTCACCGTAACTTGTTTAGTTTAACACACTCTGAGTTAAACCGTGATGTTTAACGTGACCCAAGGTGTGTCGTCCAACACTATCTAATTGACAATAAATTAATTTTTTTATTCATTATAAACATCATAAATATATAACAAATAAATATATCATAAATATATAACAAATAAACATATCATAAATAAACAACATTTGCATACATAATCATATAGGTTAATTCAACATTCACATATCCAACCTATCATACACATTCATAAATCCTTTTTTTTTTTTTTTTTTGCAAATAAAAACTTACTATTGACATAACATTCTTCTTTGTTTAACAAGCACACATCCAAATCTAACCAACCAACATATTCACATTAATACATTTACTCATACACATTATTAAAAAGCTAAAATATAATGTGGATGTGTTGGTTAATTGAATTTGGATGTGTGAATGTTGAACAAAAAAGACTATTTTGGATATGCGAATGTTGTATTAACTTATATGATTATTCAGACCTTATATAACTCAAGTTTAATAGTTATAAAATGGTCTACATTTCATCATTTCCTATAAAAAAAAAATTATATGATTGTGTATGCAAATGTTGTTTATTTATAATATTTATTTGTTGCGTATTTATGATGTTTATGATGGATAAGAAAATTCAATTATTGTCAATTAAATAGTGTTAGCTGACACACCTTAGGTCACATTAGACATCATTGTTTGACTTAGGATGTGTCAAATTGAATAACTTACGGTGACCCAAGGTGTGTCACGTCACTTTTAAAATATTGCAGATGAAAAATTCTAGACGACATACCTAGGGTTACATTAGACGCCTCAACATGACTGACTTTGTGTCAACTGGGGCTGGTGGGATGAGTGTGTAAAATAAAAGTGTAAAATATGTTTTAATTTTTTATTAGGTTGGGGGAAAAGAATTTAGGTCGATGATAATAGACGTGCTCTTATTGTTTTTTTTTTTTTTGGATTGATAGATCTATTATTGAACTTTATTGTGAAGTCACAAATCTACGGAAAAAAAAATATATACATTACATATAGATAAAGACAAGATGACACCCAAAAAAGATTTTTTGTTGTTTTTAAGAGGATTTTTTTATGGATGATATTACAGAAACTAGATTCAATGTATATCTATTCAGAGTTAAATTATTTGTTAGTCTCCTTCCCAGTAAGGACTAAGGGCACTTGTTTCATTTCATTCAAAATCATGTTTTCATGCACAATTAAATTTTATTGATATATATACCTTCCCCTTCAAAAAATTTACTTGGACAAAAATTTGAGTTGTAAGATGTCGGTTTGTTCTAATCTTTTGCGAGTCCTTGTAATCTCATAATTTTTTGTTGTATTTCTTTTTAGTAGAAAATGATTGTTCTACCTAACTTATGAGAGCTCTCTTTTTCCCCCCCTCTTATCTTCATTCTTCTTCTCTTCGCTTTAATGCAAGTTTTTAGACTACTATAACCCCTTAAACTAAAGTTATATAGTCTATCATTTTTTATTAAAAAAAATTGAGTTGTGATATAAGATGAGATCTTAAAGGTTCAAAATGATGGATGATGATGAAATATTGTTTGTATTTTATGTGAATAAGATTTATCTATATCTATACCAAACATTGGATTTACATCCTCTTGAAGGAGACGTGAATTTCTTGATTTCAAAAGTTGATGTCCACTGTGTATAAGAGACATTCCTTTCAGTTTCAACCATGTGTAAATGATGTTGTTGGAAGGTACATGACCTTATCCTGAATATTTAGAGCATATATAGGGTTGAATTTGTGTTAATTAATAGTGTTCTTATGTGTAGAAATTTATATACTTTGGAAATTATTTTTTCTTTAATATATAGTAATTTGATTTATTAAACAAATGTGGTTATGTAAAATGATGATGACAAATAAGAAATTATGATTCACATATACAGTACAATTTGTGATTCATGAAACATCATAAATATGTAACTTTGAATAATTTCTTTAAAAACAGAATTTTTTGCATTTATCCCTCTAAAGAAATTATTACATCTAAAAATCCTTATGTTCTTATGTATACAAAATATTTTTTTATATATAAATTTCTGATAAGGAATACTAAGATATGCTTCTCTTCCTTCACGATAATAAGAATATGACATATTTATAAGTATTCCCCTTTCTTTTTATCCAGTATCTCAACAAGTTTTTATTGGTTTCTAATGGAAAATTAGATTAAATGGTCGGTGTTGCTTTGGTTTCTCATTTGAGATATATCCATTTGTATTTTTTTTAGAAAAATGATATATCTAGCCCATGTGCAGCCCCATCCGTAACGCCCACCATTTGAATTTTCTTAAATATGTACTCATCTAATGAAATACATATAATTATGATATAAAAAATGAAATATATATCAAGATAAATCAGTATACATTTGTTTTTTACAAAAATAAAAAAATAATTGTTCATGCATATATTGCATTATGATAGTATATATTCCACTAGTAAAGTGTATAAGTGACTTAGAATTTGAAAAGCACAACAGATGGAGCTACATATTAGCGCTAATTCTTTTTTAATTAGATGAATGCATGTGTGATGCACGCGATCTCTAGAAAAGAATAAGGCCTGTGAGAGTGGCTTGAAAAGGAAATCACATTGCACTTTGAGCGAATGGTCCTGAAGCACCATGATTTGGATAAATAGGTGATTGATATATGTTACTCAAATGAAATCATATACACAAGTTTCCAAGGGTTTGGCTCAAGGAATAGGGTTTGGTGCATCAAGACAGCCTCCTAATGTTGTCCACACTCTTGTTAGGTTGACCCCCTTTTTCATTGCCTCTCATTGTGCAATTGTTTTTGCAATACCACTAATTATGTCATATATATAATGCTAGGTGCCCTCCCCAAGGGATGGATTAATTTAAATACAAGAGTAAAAACATGATTTTTTATTATTAATATAACAAAATGGACCTAAATACCTAGTTTCATTCAACTAAATAAAAAATGAATGTAGTCTAACTAAATAGTACAATCATGCATGCCTGGATACTAATCATCTTATCCAAACAAAAAAAAAATGCACCTAAATAATATCATATGTAAACATCAAAATATATACATAGCTAACAATCCTTATTTGTATTTATATGATATTGAAGAGAAATTAATATGACCATTTAGTCAATTTTGTATATGAAAAATTAATAAATTGGAGGTGAATTATCACAAATAAAAGTTTGGAGCTTCAATCCACTATCATCAAAGACAAATTAAAACTCAAATTTTGATTCTTTCAGTCCTAATAGCTTAATCTAATTTGTAGTGGTCTATGTCACACCGTACCAAGTTGTACATTTATAGGACATAAAACTTTAATTTGCAGCAATTCGGTCCTTGTTCCCTTTATATGTGGTGTCCAATTAATGAATTTGGACATAAAATTTTTGGTTGAAAATTTATATACACATGTACACACGTTTATTATTTATAGGACTCAAAATAATGGGTGTTTGAACTTTACACTGACTGATGATGTTTTTATTATACAAGACAATTTGTAAGTTCAAATTCATTCATACAAGACGATATGAGAAACTCTGATAAGTCCAAAAAGATTTTTTTTTTTATAATAAAACTCTATACTAATTTAAATATGAACTATAATAGTCAATTTATATCAATAGTTTTAAAATACATATCATTTCATGCCATTTAAAATATTCTCATGTAACAAACCACAACACACACATTCTCCCAACCAATCAACTGATATAATGCTATAATTTTTATTTAAATTATAAATATTTTTCAACCGCTCAATTTATTAAGGTGAATCAAATAATAAAAAAATTATTTTTTATATTTTTAATAAAAATAACAAAAAAAATCAATAAAAAAATCAATTATTCATTTAATTTTTTTCATCTATGACTAAGGGTGGAACTTTCGTCGATTAAACCGAATTCGAACCGATTTAAATCGATATTTTTCATGTTTAGATCAATAATTTTATAGTTTGGTTTGGGTATGGAATGAAAAATTAATAGAGTGATCTACATTAGTTTGTAGTTTTTTTTAAAAAAAAAATAATTAAACCGAATCGAATTAAAGTTAAACATATGACTATCCATAATCAATATTCATTTCAATATTCTTTTTATATGAAAAACTATATTATTGTTATACCACTGATATTAATATATTAATTTATATAATCAATTCTAACATTTTGATATTTATATAAAGTTGTAAAGTAACCCTAAAATTTTTTTAATCAACCCATCAATCTTTAACAAATTAGTTTGATTTAGTTTTTATACATGAATATGAATGATTAAGTATGAATTTAAAAAAAATCAAATCCAACTAACCAACCGAATTACATCTATCACCTAAGCCGACATATAATTCGGTCAAATTTCAGATTCATTGTATATTAATAATCGTGATGAGACGATGATTGAATTTTTTAAAAAAGTGAGCATTAACGATGGATGATTTGAAACACGGGCCACAAAAAAAAATATATTTAATTTCTCTCTCACTCTCACCGTCAGGTACATAAAAGTATAAAATATTAAGTAAAATGAAAAATCCAAATAACCCCCTTTAAATTGTCTGATATACATTTAACACCCTTATTTATTCTAAAGTTTATATAACCCCCTCTGGGCTCCGAACATATATGTAAATCAAAATATCCTTCTAAATTAAATTTTCATTCACATATTAAGGTTATTATACGAATATTCTATTTGGTTAACATTTATTGAAAACATAATATAACAAAAACCCCTACAATTTGTTAAAAATATAAAAAATCATCTTTAAATGATTATTTTATCTATATGATTTTATAATCTATTTGGAGAGATATAATTGTCATGCACAGAAGAATTTCTGCACTTTTAACAAATTCTAAGAGATCTTTGATATATTGTATTTTCACTCATGGTCAACAAAATAAAAAAATTCACATAATATTCATCATCTGTCAATAAAATTTTAACTCAATAAATTATTTGAATTTACATAAATGTTTTTAAGGGTTTCTATGAATTTTATGAAAAGTCAAAGAGTTATATGAATTTCAGACAATTACAAGGGGTTATTGAGAATTTTTCCTAAAATAAAATAAAAAACAGAATAAAAATTTAAAAGTCCCAATATATAGACGCACGGATACTTGGAACATGGACAATATATATCTCATAAACATTGCTAAAGTTAGAATAAAAGTAAAAAAAGAAACGAAAAAAATAAAATTAAAACCACCTCATAAATTGCTTTCTTGCTTTTTTTTCTTGTGCAGCCAAAAAAAAACAAAACTTTTTTTTCATTAAAAATCTTGTTTACATCTCTCATGGAACACTCAACTCACCCGTTCTTAAACTTTGACTATTTTTTAATGAAAACTATGGAAACATACATGTATATTTGAATAAAAAAATAGTCAAACTTTGATAGCAATACAAGTTTAGTAGTAATATCTACCTTCATTTTAAAAAAAAAACATATATATATATATATAGGGAAGTGATTCGGTGCGGGAATGCGGTCGTGCGGGAAGCGATCACGGGTCCATCGCATCGGACGGTCGGGTGCGATTCACATCGACCGTTGGATGCGATGGACCCGCGATCGAACGATCGACGTCGTTTCCCGCATTCCCGCATTTCCGCGCTGAATCACTCGACTATATATATATATATATATATATATATATATATATATATATATATATATTCGAATAAAAAAATAGTTTTCTGATGTCATTATTGAAATCGAATTACAAAGTCAGTGAAGCAATAGATAAGAGATGGCAGCAAAACAGAAGAAAATGAAAAAAAAAAAAAACACTAAAAAATGGTAACGGGGACGGTGCCCTCGTGGGTTGGAAGATTATATTTAATCGAGGGACAAGTCCCAACTCTAGTAGAAAGGGTAATAAATAGTAGGGCTGCAACTTGGGCGGGTTGGGGTCAACCCAAACCCAACCCGAATTCTAAACTATTCAACTCTAATCCGACTCAACCCGATTTTCAATCCGAATTGGACAAACCCGAATCTAACCCGAAATTTAATAAACCAACCCAACCTAACCAGACCTAACCTGTATTGGACTAATCCGACCCCAACCCAATTTTCAACGCGAATTGGACCAACTCGACTCAACCCGAATTTTCTAACATGATGTGTAAATTAAATAAATCACCCCGACGCAACCCGTAAGATTAGCTAGGTATACCTAAAATTTGGACTACCCATATTAGAAGCTACAGAATGAACGGCCATAATCTTTTCTTAACCATTAGTTTACGGGCTCGGGTTGGGTCGGGTTGGGAGTGAGACCAACCCGAACCCGAAACCGATTTGGTCAACCCAACCAATATAAAAATCGGGTTCAACCCGTCAAGTTCGGGTTCAATCTGACCCAAGTTGCAGCCCTAATAAATAGAAACATATACGTTGCCATTAGCATTTTTGAGATCAGATTAGGTCTACCGGGCGTTAGACAATTTAATTGTCTAACACATTCATGACCGTCCGATCTTATAATTTTGTTGTGATTGAGATAATTTGTAAAATTTCAAAATTAAACTTAAAATACAATTAAATTATAAATTTTCTTTTTTATGATTCAATTCATTTGTATATTTCAAAATTATAAGATCGAACGTCACGAGTGCGTTGGACAATTAAATTGTCCAATGTCCATTAGAGCTAACCCAATCCGAACATTTTTATGCTCAAAGCATTTTATATAGAAACCATAATTCAATTAGTACTAATTAATTGAAAGTTTAAAAAATAATCAATCCTCATTATAATTAGAGGTTGATCCATTGATCCAATTTATGACATAATATTTAATAAGCTCAAAAAACATACTTTTATCATATGTTTATCAAAAACATAAATTTTCTTTTAAAAAATAAAAAATTAACTTACATTAATAAAAAAAATCATCAAAGAAATGAGATGAAGGATTTGAAGATTTCTGATATATAAACTTTTACAATTAAAGAGTTTTAAATATAAAACCTGGACCGGGCATAGTCAGCTGGTAGTCTGGGTGGCCATGGTTTGAAAGAGTAACAGTAATAGTTTGGGTATTTTTTTTTAAATGTGATGAGATCAATTTACTCAACCATATTATACGTGGTGTTATCACTTTTGGAATGCATGTGTTCTTATAATGTCAAATTTTATGTTACTAAATCTTTTCCCTTATAACCAATCCCTAATTAAGAGTAATTAATCTGTTTTAATTAGTAAAAAAAACTTGTTTTTTGTCGGCTTCGAGAGCTACCAGAGGATGAAAAAACCCCAACAGCAGCAGCCGAGGGACACGCTTCGGTTGTCGCACGTGTGGGTCCCACGTGTTGCACGGACTGATTCTCTTTGGCCTCTATCAGCTAGACACGTGGACGGCCAGGGATGCAATGGTCCCTTTTTGGCTGGACCACTCGGGGCCCACCAAAGTCAGAACTGTGGGGCCCACAACCTTGACCATCGACAATGGACTTTTTGTTTTTTTGTTTGGGGAAAACTATTCTCACTACCTAAGTTATCATTTTCCACTATCTAAAATTACAAAAATACCATTATTTTTTTATTTTTTTTGTCTCCCTTTTCCACTACCCAGTTCGATAGCGTTCAGTCGAAGTGTTCTTCACCGGGACGACAGAGGTTTGTCGAACTGTCTGAATAAGTGTCGATAGAGTTACAGTCGAAGTGTGTTTCACTAGGACGACAGAGATCCGTCGATCTGTCTGAGCAAGTGTCGACATGGATGTGTCGAACCCTTCAAAACAACAACTTTCTTCTAAGAATTAATCACTTATACAATTATTTAAGTCCTTATGAAAAACAAAAATGTTATTTAAGTTATTTAAGTCTTTTTTTAAATCATTTATATATATATATATATATCTATATATATTTATTTAAGTATAAGAAACAAAAATATCAAATAAATAGTTATTTGGATCAAATAAACAGTAAACATTTATAAATAGACTCCATTTGTTTAGAAAAGAAAATAATGTTTTTTGTCTATAAGAAATATTTACTGTTTATTTGATCCAAATAACTCTTTGTTTGATATTTTTGTTTTTTATACTTAAATAAATATATATATGTGAATGATTTTCAAAGAGACTTAAATAACTTAAATGACATTTTGTTTTTCATAAGGACTTAAATGATTGTATAAGTGATTTATTCTTACAAGAAAGTTGTTGTTTTGAAGGGTTCGACACATCCGTGTCGACATTTGCTCAGACAGATCGACGGATCTCTGTCGTCCTAGTGAAACACACTTCGACTGAGCCTCTGTCGACACCTTTTCAGACAGTTCGACAGACCTCTGTCGTCCCGGTGCAGAACACTTCGACTGCACGCTGTCGAACTGGGTAGTGGGAAAAGGATTAAAAAAATAAAATAAATAATGGCATTTTCGTAATTTAGGGTAGTGGAGAAATTAAGTTAGGTAGTAGGTCTATCGGTGTCTTTTTTGTTTTTCACTTCGTGATTAAACACCCGTTTGGAATGGAGATATGATTTATTTCTAGGTATACATTTATCTAAGCATAAATGAGTATAAATAAGGATAAAATAATTTTGTATTTGGTTGTGTTTTAAATTATTCTCGTTGGTAAACGTAAAAATAAATGTTTTGTTATTTAGGTAAAATATGAATAAAGTATGGATTATGATTTATGAAAGATAAAAAAATAATGAAAGTTGATTTGACATGTGATTTATAAGAGGTGATGACAGTTGATTTGACAATGGACCCACATATTCTTTGGGTGGAATAACCTAAGATAATTTTTATTCTATGGGTTGGTTGGAATCTATATACCACTTTATACAGTTTATTCTAACATACTTTATCTGAGATTATCTGAGCTTTTCAAACACAATAAAATTTTTATCCAGGTTTATCCAAAGTTATCCAGGGATTTATCCTCATTCCAAACATGGGCTAAGGATTTGTTGACATAATTATAATATAATAAATCAATTAATATGAAATATGTTAGAAAATATTTGTATATAAATTTTTTATTTAACAAAATTTTAGTATACAAAATATATTTTTTTATTAGATTTTATATTTTAATAAATAATTAATCACAATTTCTATAAATAAAAAAATTCATAATTGATCCACAAAAATCATTGCAGCCGGTGAGTTGTTTGGATTTTATTTATTTTATTATATATTTAATTTTTAAAGGTAAATTGAATCAAAATTCAAAAAGCAAATGAAAATTAACTAGTTCAATAGACCGGGTTAGAACTGGTTTTAAAACACTATTGGAGAGAGGTTCAAGGTGTCACATGGTGGTACAGTGACTTGCACGTGCAGTTTGACTAATTGTTTGGAGTACATTTATGAGTTATTATGGCAATCTAATTTGACACATTACTCTGTTAAAAACTTGGTTTTTGAGTAGATGTTATTATAGAAAGGAGTCTGTTTTAATTTTCTTGGTTCCAAAAATTATAGATTATTTGCACCAGTGCAATTTTTGGAAAAATTTGACTGGTTTTTCCATTCAAGCAAGTAGCAGAGCCAAACAGATCGAGCTCCCATGTGAATCCATCACCATCTACAAAGTAATGGTCCCTCATGTGTGTGTACCTCTCTCTATTTCACCAAATTGCATTTAATGAGTCAGGATGCTCATGGAATCTCATGGATCGGATCCTCTGTAGCACAATGCACGACTTCTCATATAATAACCAATATGTTGTCATCACGTGTAAACTCTTATCGGTGAGAGTCTCATTTTGTTTTGTGAGAGTAAATGGATGATAGTCTCTTATCGATAAAGATTTATACGTGACAACAATGCATTGGTTGCTACCACCAAATCACATTGTAGCATTGTAGCATACCACCAAATCAGAAATTAAACATCCCCTCTCCATCATTACCTCTACATCTCCTCTACCAGCCCTTCTCTATCATCTCCTCTACGCCCTCCAACCCTTCTCCATCATCTCCTCTACGCCCACCAATCCCATGCAGCAAATATACCATGAGGTCCTCCTCCTCTCTCATCTCCCAATTCTTTTTTATTTTAGATTTGTTGGAAACACCCACAAATAAGGTTGTTTTTTTTATTTATTTTACTAATTTTTATATATACATGCAATAGATATTTATTAATTTTTTTTGTGGTTTTTTTATGACACGTATAATAATTTCAAATATTTTATATCGAGATTTTATTAACTGAGAAGAAATTATTGACAAATGGGATGCTCTTTACGAACAACCAACCAAAATTGTTGGAGGAACACCGTTGGGTGATGGGTGGTATGAAGTAGTAGTCAAATCTCCATTAGATTCTCTAGAAAAATTGATGAGGCGACATGGAATACTTGAAATCATCAAGGATGTTATTGGACATCATATCGCGTGGCCTCGAGGATTTGTAAGTGTGTATTAATTTTTTAATCTTAATTAATAAATATTTTATTAATCAATTTTTTATAATCAATATTTTTGTAGGTGGAGATAGATTGGACGAAAGTGAAGATGAACAATATTCTTCAAGGACGTTGATATTTTATTTTTGTTCAATGGAAGCCTTATTATAATGTAATTAAATATTGATTGAAATAATATAATGAATTGTTGAGATTCTCTTATAAATGAAAATTTTTGAATATTTTTACTTTTTAATTTGTGATTGCACATGTTATGATTATATTTTTCAGCAAAATAATTATTATAAATTATTATATCGAAATACTTTATTATTGATGACAATTGAATGTCACATAAAATTTGGATTGAAATTATATATTCTATAATGATAATAATAATATGTCATTAAATGTCTACAAAAGGTAATTGACATTAACCACCGAACCATTATTTACCATGGCTAATTTGAAACTATTTGAACCAGTGTGACACATTTTAAACATATAATTTGTTAAATAAATAGGTGACTCATTTGATTTTATATATAGATTAATGAAACTGAATTATATAAGTTTGTTGTAGCTTTAATGTATCATTTGCGCTATTTATTACTTGTAGAGCTGAAACGAGTCTTCAGAGTATGTGACGACAACAACATAAAACGTTCCCACTTCATCAACTGATCAATTTTTTTTTCTCTCAAAAAGTGTTGATTGGCCTAATTTGAAAATTGTTTGTTTAATCATACATACTAATGAATTAAGATATGCAACGAACACAAGCACATCTCGTTGACTTAAGTTATTTAACAGAATACGCTAGGTATCGCATCAGACGATCGGGTGCGATTCACATCGACCGTCGGATACAATGGACCCGTGATCAGACGACCCATGTCGCGTCCGCACCCGCCCGCACGCCGCAACTTATCATTTCGGTATATATATATATAGAGCACCGATTAGGTGCGGCGGCCGCACCGTGCGGCGTCGACCACGGGCCGTCGATCACGGGTCCATCGCATCGGACGGTCGGGTGCGATTCACGTCGACCGTTGGATGCGATGGACCCGCGATCAGACGGCTGCCGCACGGTGCGGCCGCCGCACCTCATCGCGGTCGTATATATATATATATATATATATATATATATATATATATATATATATATATATATATATATATATATATAGTCGAATGATTCAGTGCGAGAATGCGGGAATGCGGAAATGCGGAAAACAACGTCGGTCGTTCGATCGCGCGTCCATCGCATCCAACGGTCGATGTGAATCGCACCGGACCGTCCGATGCGATGGACCCGAGATATGCGGTCGTGCGGGAAACGACGTCGATCGTTCGATCGCGGGTCCATCGCATCCAACGGTCGATGTAAATCGCACCCGACCGTTCGATGCAATGGACCCGTGATCGACGGCTCGTGATCGCTTCCCGCATGACCGCATTCCCGCACCGAATCACTTCCCTATATATATATATATATATATATATATATATATATATATATATATATATATATATATATACGACCGCGATGAGGTGCGGCGGCCGCACCGTGCGGCAGCCGTCTGATCGCGGGTCCATCGCATCCAACGGTTGACGTGAATCGCACCCGACCGTCCGATGCGATGGACCCGTGATCGACGGCCCGTGGTCGACGCCGCACGGTGCGGCCGCCGCACCTAATCGGTAACTATATATATATATATATATATATATATATATATATATATATATATATATATATATATATATAGTTACGATTACGTGCGGTGTGCGGTCGGTGCGGTGCGCGATCACGGGCCGTCGATCGCGGGTCCATCGCAACGGACGGTCGGGTGCGAATCAGGTCGACCGTTGGATGCGATGGACCCGCGATTGGACGGCCCACGTTGCACACCGCACCGACCGCATACCGCATATATATATATATATATATATATATAGGGAAGTGATTCGGTGCGGGAATGCTGTCATACGAGAAGCGATCACGGGCCGTCGATCACGGGTCCATCGCATCGGACGGTCGGGGGCGATTCATCTCGACCGTCGGATGCGATGGACCCGCGATCGAACGATCGACGTCGTTTCCCGCACGACCGCATTCCCGCACTGAATCACTCGACTATATATATATATATATATATATATATATATATATATATATATATATATATAGAGGGCCGATTACCTGCGGCGAACGGCAGGTGCGGCGTCGATCGTGGGCCATCGATCACGGGTCCATCGCATCGGACGGTCGGGTGCGATTCACGTCGACCGTTGGATGCGATGAACCCGCGATCGAACGGCCCACGTCGCCGCCGCACCTGCCATTCGCCGCATGTAATCGCCCCCGTATATATATATATATCCCGCACCGAATCCCTTCCCTATATATATATATATATACACCGAATCCCTTCCCTATATATATATATATATATATATAGGGAAGGGATTCGGTGCGGGAATGCGGTCGTGCGGGAAGCGATCACGGGTCCATCGCATCGAATGGTCGGGGGCGATTCATCTCGACCGTTGGATGCGATGGACCCGCGATCGAACGATCAACGTCGTTTCCCGCACGACCGCATTCCCGCACTAAATCACTCAACTATATATATATATATATATATGAAAATTATTGCGTGCGGCGAACGGCAGGTGCGGCCGCGACGTGGGCCGTTCAATCGCGGGTCCATCGCATCCAATGGTTGACGTGAATCGCACCAGACCGTCCGATGCGATGGACCCGTTATCGACGGCCCGTAGTCGCTGCCGCACCCGCTGTTCGCCGCACGCAAACACTTCCCTATATATATATATGAGGAGTGATTAGGTGCGGTGTGCGGACGGGTGCTGCGTCGACTACGGGCCGTCGATCACGGGTCCATCGCATCGGACGGTCGGGTGCGATTGACATCGACCGTCGGATGCGATGGACCGGTGATCGGACGACCCACGTCGCGTCCGCACCCGCCCGCACGCCGCACCTTATCATTTCGATATATATATATATATATATATATATATATATATATATATATATATATATATATATATATATATATATAGGGATCCGATTACGTGCGGTGTGCGGTCGGTGCGGTGCGCGATCACGGGCCGTCGATCACGGGTCCATCGCATCGGACGGTCGGGTGCGATTTACGTCGACCGTTGGATGCGATGGACCCGCGATCGAACGGCCCACGTCGTAAACCGCACCGACCGCACACCGCACGTAATCACGACTATATATATATATATATATATATATATATATATATATATATATATATATATATATAGTCGAATGATGGGTGCGGTCGTGCGGATCCGACGTGCGTCGTCCGATCGCGGGTCCGTCGCATCCAACGGTCGATGTGAATCGCCCCCGACTGTCTGATGCGATGGACCTGCGATCGGACGACGCACGTCGGATCCGCACGACCGCACCGACCGCACCATATCACGAGTATATATATATATATATATATATATATATATATATATATATATATATATATATATATATATACACCGACGATTAGGTGCGGTGTGCGGTCGGTGTGGTGTGCGACGTGGGCCGTCCGATCGCGGGTTCATCGCATCCAACGGTCGACGTGAATCGCACCCGACCGTCCGATGCGATGGACCCGCGATCGACGGCCCGTGATCGCGCACCGCACCGACCGCACACCGCACGTAATCGTAACTCTATACTATATATATAGTCGAGTGATAGGGTGCGGTCGTGCGGATTCGACGTGCGTCGTCCGATCGCGGGTCCATCGCATCCAACGGTCGACGTGAATCGCACCCGACCGTCCGATGCGATGGACCCGCGATCAGACGACGTACTATATATATATATATAGTATAGAGTATAGAGTTACGATTACGTGCGCTGTGCGGTCGGTGCGGTGCGATCACGGGCCGTCGATTGCTGGTCCATCGCATCGGACGATCGGGTGCGATTCACGTCGACCGTTGGATGCGATGGACCCGCAATCGGACGGCCCACGTCGCACACCACACCGACAGCATACCGCACCTAATCGATTTTATATATATATATATATATATATATAGAGCACCGATTAGGTGCGGCGGCCGCACCGTGCGGCGTCGACCACGGGCCGTCGATCACGGGTCCATCGCATCAGACGGTCGGGTGCGATTCACGTCGACCGTTGGATGCGATGGACCCGCGATCGGACGGCTGCCGCACGGTGCGGCCGCCGCACCTCATCGCGGTCGTATATATATATATATATATATATATATATATATATATATATATATATATATATATATATATATATATATAGACTCGTGATTACGTGCGATCGTGCGGTTGGTGCGGATTCGACGTGCGTCGTCCGATCGCGGATCCATCGCATCGAACGGTCGGATGCGATTCACGTCGACCGTTGGATGCGATGGACCCGCGATCGGACGACGCAAGTTGAATCCGCACGACCGCACCGACCGCACGCTATCACTCGACTATATATATATATATATATATATATATATATATATATATATATATATATATATATATATATATATAGTCGAGTGATACAGTGCGGGAATGCGGTCGTGCGAGAAACGACGTCGATCGTTCGATCGCGGGTCCATCGCATCCAACGGTCGATGTGAATCGCACCCGACCGTTCGATGCGATGGACCCGTGATCGACGGCCCGTGATCACTTCGCGCACGACCGCATTCCCGCACCAAATCACTGCCCTATATATATATATATGTTAATCATCATGTGGAGTGATGAGTATGCTTTGGTGTGAGAGTTATTACGTTGAATCTTCTTATTGTCATTTTTTCAGTCGTAAAACATTTTGAATTACTTTTTTGCAATATATATATATATATACACATATTTGTCTAATAAAATGTTTGCTTACATAAAAACTAAAACATAAACATAAAATTTTATATTTTGCAAATAATTGGGATATAAGATAAGTCATTTTCTCTTCTCTGGTCAAGTCCTCTCTTGAATTTCAAGGCATCTCCAACAAACATGTTTTTGGCACTACGATATTGAAATGATGGAATTGCGATTGTGCCATATATTTTCCTTTTTGCATATTGCCTCTCAAGCAAGAATCTAGAATAAGTTAATGAACGTTAATATACTTAATCTGATACTGTGCTATCATAGCGTACAAAATTCTTTCATAGTATATATAATAAAAAAATTCCATTTTTAAAAAAGAAAAAATATACTATTATATTTCAACATACATTTTATTTCATATAACAATATGTATTTTAATAAAATACTATATAGTTATAAATAAAAAAAATCGATGTGAATTACGATGGGATTGCACTTACTTTCCTTCAGTTCATGGGTATAATGGTGTACAAGAACTAGGCCGGCCCATTGGTCTCATTTCCTTTCCGTGTGTGGCAATGAAGTCCACTGTCTTTGCTTCCCCATTGCGTGAGCCTTCTTTTGTCAATGAGAAAAAAGTATTTGTGTGTTGGAAAATATTATACTTTATTTATTTTTTTACGGTTTAAAATACATATACTACACATGTTTTATATTTAAGTCATATGTTTTAATAAATCGAATGATATTATTTATATAAAAAAAAATTCAAAGAGGTATATATCATGTTTCAGTGAGCGGAGGGGGCTAACTAGATGCATGAAAGCTCATGTGTCTTAAGAATCAGGATTCATGGAATCCATATATATTAATTAATAAGGTTAAAGATATCTGTATCTGCAAACATGAATGATCTCATTTAAGTCCTTGTGAAAATTGGGGCAGACACATGAGCCAACACACAAAAACTTAATTATCATCATCGGGTTAAAATTTCATTTAAATTTAACAGAACATTTTATCACAAATAATTGTGTAGACATTATAATCTTCATAAATAATCATAAAAACAAATTAGTCCATACAAATATCATATTATCCTTGTAAGATTTTTTATATTTCTTCATTTACATTAAGGTATTGATTGAAAATTGTTATAAATTTAAGGATAATTTAATAATTCCATGATTATAGGTTAAATTTAAGTATGGTAAGTTGGGTTAGGATTAATTTTTGTTGAAACCAGGAATATATATGGGTTTTTGTGAGTTTTCAAAGACTTGTATGTTTGTCCTAACTTTCATAAGGACTTATATAGGATTATTCATGTTTGCAAGGATTTAGATATCTTTAACCCTAATTAATAATATAAAAAAAAAGACCTAGCTAACCTGTATAATGATAATAACTTATATCTGACCAACCAATATATCTATCAAGGGAAAATCAATAAAATCATAGACGAAACGTGTTCCTTTTGAGAGGGATTAATTAAAGTTGGTGGGGGATGGTTACAGTAATTAATTAATTTATAACTACCATAGGTGAAGATGGTGATAGGGGCCGGAGGACCACCACTGCTGTGGGGACCGGAGATGTTTACATGTCATGTCGCCGGCCATTCATCTACGGCCACCTCCACGGCCCACACGTCTTGAGAGTGACCGATTTCGTCAATGGCGCATCCGATACCGACGTCGTACCTATTGATTTCTCTTTCTTTCTTTCTTTCTTCCATTAGATTGATCACATCAGTTCTTGTTTTCTTCCCTTTGGGAGGGGGCTCTGTATGCTCCACTTGTGGTGGTGGTGGAGCGTGATTGAGCCACGATTCTATATATGGATGTGATGAGAGATTTGGATTTTGATAAGAGTCCCAAATTTGTGCACTTTTGTCACACGTCGTTTCTCTCTCTCCTTGTTACGTATGTATTTGTGTAAATATAGAGATTCTATTCAATCAGTTTTAGATTTATTAATAAAACATAATAAAATAAAAATTGACTTATTATTTATCTTTGCTGGAACAATTATCTATCATGAAATAACTTATGTTATTATCCAAACATAAGTTTAATGTTGTCTTTTAATGAATTACAAACACTCAACCCACCATATGTTTTTTTAACAAAAACAGAATAAGAAATGTGAGAAACAGAACAATATGCCTGCCGATGTACATACACAGATATACACCACAAACCCATGCAACAAATCAATCACATATACATCTAACTGCACCCGCCGGGGGCGAACCCAATCCTCGACCCACCGACGTCGTAGATGACCCTGAACGTCTGCTGCTGCGTATTCCCTATAATCGCCACCCCCGAAGCGCTTGCGAACGCCAAGCACGTCGTGCTCCCATCAACGTCGATCAACACGTTCCTCGCCCCGAGGTCCAACGCCGCCCCTCCCCTGAACACCAACTTCACCGCGGGTGCGCGCACCGAGCGCGCGGACCCCTTGAAACAGGTATCCAATATAGAATAGGCCGGCGCGCGCGGCACCCCCGCGAGCGAGCGCACAACCGCCTGTTTCAGCGCGGCGTACAGCGCGGGCTGGATGCGCGATATCACCGTTCCCGAGTCTATGATCGTCTTCCCGGCCGTCGACGCAGCCAACGCGCGCCCGTTCACGACCACGCTCGTGAGCTTCAGCGCGTACAGTCCCCTGCTGTCGTACATCCTCGTGTACGCCGCGCGCCCCGCGCTCGTCCCCCCTATAGAGAGGTACCCGGTGGAGGACGACGTGGGGAGGCAGTACGAGAAGGTGAAGCCGTACTTCGGGCTGAGCTGGGCCACCATGGACAGACTGTTTTAAAAAAAATGTTAGACTCAATCATTTTTCTAGTTCAAAACTCATGCTATATATTGAATGAGGTATATAGAACAATATTTTATACTGAAAAAAAAAAATTAAGTGTAATAGTGCTCACCTGGTTTTGTCTAGACCCACCAGGCCCGCGGAGGCGCCGAACAGCCCCTGGTTATTCTGACCGCACCCATAGACAAAGCCCGAAAGTTGGCCCGTGCCGAGGGTGAGCGTGTCGCGGCTTAAATACCCGACGGAGAAGGAACCGTCGCCGTAGCTTGCTTGATAGATGCAAATGTTGCGCCTCGTGCACCTGGAGGGGTTGAGTGTTGCGGTTTTAAGGCCCAGACACTCTGGGCTCTTGCACGAGGAGACCTGATACGAGTTTGAGGCCCTCGGGTTGAAAATTGGGCCTCGTTGGCGGTGGCAGTAGAACTTGCACGGCTGGCACTGGACCCAGCTGAGGGAACTGCCTGTGTCGACCACGACGGCGTAGGACTTGGAGGGCGTGCCGAGGCCGATGCGCGTCACATAGTTGCCCACGCCGATGGACTGGCCCGGGTTGAGGGGGACATTTATGGAGGAGGTGGACCATGGGCCGGAGTCGAGGAGGGGGGTTTTATTGGGCTTTGCAGTTTTGGGGTTTGTTAGGCGGGAGTTGAGGGATTGGACTCGGAGTTCGTCGTGGCGGAGGATCTCAGAGAATGGTAAGGGTGAGGTGGAGGAGAAGGGGGAGCACGGGCCGTGTGCGTGGTGGAGTGTCAGGTGGAGGCCGGAGCTATTGAGGTGTTCACCTGCTCAAAATAAAAAAAAAGTTATAGTTGGTTCATTCCAATGGTTATTTTTTTTTTGTCTACTTTATAAATAAAAAATAAAAAAATATATAGTTGTCTAATCAAATTTTTTTTTTAAAATTTATATGATCAAATAAATTAAATGTATATATTTTTATATTTCAGAATATATAATATGTTTAATGATTGTACATCAATAAAATTGACTATAAAAGTGCGAGCACCAACGTATCGGTTGACAACAAAATTTACAATCCTGAATAATGACTCACTATTTTTATCTAATAAAAAAAAGGCTTTAGTCGGGAAACATGTTTTCCTCACAGGGTGGTTCCACTTTCACTGTGTAGTTGGGAGCATGACTTGTACATTAATCTTATATTATATATTCGTAAGCTTTATCGTTCAGCTTTCTTCTGTTTTTTTTTGTGTCACTAATTGTTACTCTATGTCTTTGAGCTTTTTCAAATTCCAAGGGGTTCAATGATGCAATCTTCTTGGTTGCGTGAAGAAAATTATTTTTTTTTCCAATGAAAATCAGTTTCATGTATGTTTCAAGGAAGTAGAAAAACATTCAGTGTAGTTTATATTTGTTTAATCTGTAGATTTATTTCCGTTGTATTGAATCGCATCGAGGAGAATTGATAGAGAAGTTTATATGACTGAATGATAGCTAACATATGAAATAACAAAAAAAAAAACTTGCATGGTAGAAATTAATATAAACAAACAAAAAAAAAAAAAACAAGCAAACCAAGTTTCATGAGAGAGAGCTAATTAAATGTGTATATACCTTGGAACGGAGCAGCATCGCAGGACTTGCCGACCGCTCCGCCGGAGGGAGAGACGGAGCCGAGAAGGAGAGAGAGAACAACAGAGAAGAAGAAGAAGGAGACCAACCCCATCTCTCCTAAGGGATTGAAGTCTTTCTAAATTTTGATGTGCCAATGAAAGGTTGAGGTCTCCATATATTTATAGATATATAGTGTGTGGAGGATGCCTAGAGAGAACCTCATCTCTCATCACAAGAAAAATAATTGATGAGGGTCAAAATCCACTTGTGAACAATTTATGCTTAGGAAAGCGACCTCAACACCTCGTTCTAGAGTACCCATTCAAGAGAAAAGATGGTGAAAAAAATGAATTTATCTGTATTCGAAAACTAGGACATATAATCTTTGTGTGACGCTTGGCACAAAACTATTTAAGACAAACATGCATGATTTTTTTCATGTAAAATATCAACTAAAATGAGAACGAGTAGAAGTATATTTAATCCCAATTATTTTTTTAACCCCTTATTTTTTTATAGTTTGCTTAATTTTTTTAGCATATAAAAATACAAATAAATTAGCTAGTTGTAATATTTTTCTAGCTTCTTTTCCTTTTCTGTTACTTACCTCATGAAATATCCTTTGTGTTTTTTTTGTAGATACATAAGTTATTCTGGGGTTTAGACTGGCCCATTTCATAAATAAATAATTTTATTAATGAAATAAGTGATTTTCTATTTGAAATTATTATTTTTAATTAAAGATTGAAGTTAATATTATATTGTTAATATATACATATATAATATAAATATGTAAATGTATATATTATAAGGGAAAAACTACTTGAATAAATGAAAAAATTCAATACATACATAATATCAATAATCGTGAAATAAAAATAAAATATTTATGTAAATTGACTCAGGCAACTAAGGTAACAAAGCATATCAAGACATTTCTATTTTATGCTCATAACAAAATTAAAAAATGAATATATGTAAACATAAATCTAAATATTATTTGTGACATTAATTTGTTTTGATTATTAGAATATGTGTGAAAATCAAATCTTGAATAAAAAAATAAATATAAATATTATAATACTAATAACATAAATTTAAATTCATTATGAGCAATTCAAAAACAGATCTCGGATCAATTGATAAATTTAAATTCATTATATCATATGTTCATTTCATAAAAAAATTAATTAAATTTATATTTTTTAATTTGAATACCTAAATTTCACATATAATTTCAATTTTTTCAAATATAAAATAAAATTATTAATTTAATTTTAAGAAATTGGTTTTGGAACTTAGATTAGAGATATAAGATATTAATAGCTTTTCTGTATAATTATTTAAAACAATTTTAATGAATGGATGTATATTTTGAAATATCCATGTCTAAGAAAATTTCAATAATATCAATGATCATTTAACAAAATAATTTATTTCTCCATAATTTAATAATGTAAAATTTTTCATCTATTCTAATTTATTCATATGAAAATCTAAAAATATATTATTTATTTTCAATCTTAATTTTCTCTTTTAGTTTAATTTAAACTTATTCAATACGAATAATATTAAATATATCCATCTAAATTAAATTATCTATCTTAACATGATAATCTTATCTATTTTAATTTAATAAATGGATTTTATCTTATAATATATTATTTTATATTATAAGTTTTAAATTAATTTTTTGTATTTTAATCAATTAATCCACATCTTACTAATCATTGTCTCTATTTATTAATATTTAAAAAAAATTATTTAAATATTATTTATCCATTCTCATTTATTCAGATGTTAATATAAAATTTATTTTAATATTATTTTATTAATCCATATCTAAATTGTTGAATTTGAATCAATCTTATAACATATTATTCATCCAAAATTTTCCAATTTTAAATATGTAGTTATATCAATTTTAAGTTACATATTTGATATAATATCTTATAATATCGAATTTACTTAATTATCTTATAATATGTCATTGATTGAACTCATCATTTTTTATATCAAACTTTAGATCCATGTCTTACTATTTTGATTTATATTTTTTAAATAACTTTTGAAAAAAACTACTTACTCTTCCTCTATGTTGAATTCATGTATGCATTAATCAATTTTCTTCATATTTAAAAGTATTCAATCAAACAAAAGATTAAAACTTTTCTATTGTTAAGAATTTCCTACTAAAAATATTCAAAAATATTAAAAACAAAAACACACTCGTCATCTATAAAAACAATCATTTACAAACAAATGAAAAAATTAATTTTTTAATTTAATTATTGTTGAAAAATAACCAAAATAAACCAACAATTATAAAAACTAAATCATTTTCTAAAAAGTCAAAGACTTAGAAAAAAGAAACGAAGTGAATAAGTGTGATTAATTTTTAATAAAAGTGTATAAATTATATGATTAAGGTATTTTTAGGTTATTTTTATTTTTTTATAAAATTGATTATAAATTATATTGAAAGGGAATCTTTCTCTAGAATTTCAAATGTCTTAAGAAAAAAATGTTAGGAACAATTTCACCAATGGTCACCTATTATCAAAACATTAAAATCCTAAAGAAATATTTCTATTAGGAATTCAATGTTTTCGTGTTGTATACCACCAAGCAGGTGAATTATTACATTAGAACAAGTCTTGACGACGTACTAGTGATCATGAGCATAATGTTTAGATACACTACAACAAATTAGGTTATTAGCTACGAACTTTTCTCTGCGAAATTGAATTTCGTAGCTAAATGCAACGTTTACCGACGAAAAATTATTTCGTAGCGAATAGTTTATCCTTTCTCGGCGGAGTAAATTGTCGTTGCAGAAAGTATGACCTTTATCTGCGAAATACTTATTTCGTAACTAAAGATATGACTTTTAGCTGCGAACTTAATCCCCGTAGCAATAGGTATCACTTTTTGCTGCGACATTGAATTTCGTAGCAAAAGATAGAATTTTGTGCTGCGAAACTTATTTTTCGCAGCAAAACATGTGGCTTTTAGCTGCGAAAATCAATTTCATAGCAAAAGAAATAAGTATTTGCTGTGAATTTAAATTTCACAGTAAAAGGTATAAGTTTTTGCTGCGATATTTTATTTCGTAGGAAATGATCTACCTTTTTGCAGCAAATAGTATGGCTTTTAGCTGCGAAGTACAATTTCGCGGCAATAGATTAAGTGTTTTGCCGCGAACTTAAAATTCACAGCAAAAGTTATAAATTTTTGTCCAAAAAATTAGATGCCTCTTTGCTGCATTATCAATTTTTTTATTGATTTTAATTTATTTAATTTTTTACAAAATCAAAGTGAGAAATCTATATTGTATCATTATTAGACTAAGATCCTTTTGACTGTTAAATATTAATAAATCAATTCTTTCTTTTAATTTGATTTCAAACATTTATACTGTCATTTTTGAAGGGTCCCCTTTCTATATATATTTTATTTTTCACGCTAATCCTTCATTGAATTAGATTGTTAATTATATTAATTGTGTTAATTGTAAATAAATATTCATAAGGACATATTGGATCATTCATGTCCTTAATAAACTCATTTTCAAATGACATCATGTCTTTTCAACCAAATTGACTAAAGTTCGTTGCCATCAAATTTAAGCATATTGATTTTGATATTATATACAATTAATTTGTTCTTGTCTTTAATAAGTCTAGTGTCAAGTTAAATTTACAGTTATTGCTCTCTTCTTTCTTGCCATTAATTCCATCCTTAATAAACCTCATTTCTCTGTGGCATGAGCTTATAGGATAACTGAAAAATGTTATCATTTTCACCATTTCTCGGTGTTTTCTATTCATTCAAAAAGTTAAATTTTCAGTTATTGCTCTATTTGTTCTTGCCATTAATTCCATCCTTCATAAACCTCATTTTGATACCACGATTTTGAATAAGACGTCATCATCACATTCATATATTCAATGCACAATCCAACATCAAAACACCGTATAGTATCTCCATCGTCCAAGTGAATTGAATATCTTTTTATATATCATACATTTAGATAGAAAATAGAAAATTATTATTTAAAGAAAACTTGAACATATTATATTAAAGTCCTGTCAAAGGACAAGTGTCCTTAAACATCAAAGTCAGACTTTCAGAAATCATTTTTTAAAAATTTACATTTATAAAAATTTATTTATACTAAATTGAAGATATGATTATTGTGTAAGACATATATATTAATCTATTTTCTAATTATATATCAATGAAAAAATTTATATATGTTTCTTTGTTTATATCATCAAATTAATTAAAAACATTTTATGAAAAAAATTAATTAAAATTTATTACATCCACCTTTATAAGCTCTTCTTGATGGTCATATGTGATCCAAAATGTGATAGCCATTTGAAGTAGGTATTATTTTTTTATGTTTAAAATTTGACTGACTCACTCCATCACATACATTATTGTTCAAATGCTTTGTCTAAAATTCTCAACTCCAATGGAGTATTATTATAGAGTCATGATCTTATGAAAAAATTTAAAATCAAACGCAATATGATATGTTAGATGTGCTATAACTTTTTTAGTTGATGTACATTTACTTGGATGACAAAATTGATCAATTTTTTTTATTACTTCATCATTTTTCAGTCGCAGTAAACAAGCATGATAATTGAGACAAACTATAATTATTTTATTTTGAAAAACAAAGAGAAACACTATATAAATAATCTTTCTTGATTAAAATATAAGTATTTTTTTGTTAAAGCATACAATTAATAATATGGGTATTGTAATACAAAGAATAGAAATACAAAGGATATTTATATAGTGTCTCTCTTTGTTTAATAGTGTAATACAAATAATATGGGTATTGTAATACAATGAATAATATGGGGGTATTGATACACCATCAACAAATCCAATTTATCAAAAAAAATAAAAAAAAACAAAACACATTCCCTCGTTTTCACTTAAGGGTTTTAGGGATTCCCCCCTCATTTTCACTTAGGGTTTTTAGGCCTTTTCCCCCCAAAACACATCGTCCAACAGAGAAGAAAAGATTTGGGTCCTGGTCTCTCTCTCTCTCTCTCTCTCTCTCTCTCTTTGATTTGGGTCTCTATGGTCTCTCTCTCTCTCTCTTTATCTCTCTTTCTCTTCTCACTGAATCTTGTTTTGAAGGGGCGGCGGACGTGTTGCCGTTTGTGGAGGTACTGGTGGACGACGTGTTGCGGTGGATCTGAAGAAGATCGAACGGGCTAGGGTCTTTGCATCTCCAAATCGGTATGTGCGAGAACTTTTGATTTTGGATTTGATTTTGTAGGCTTTGGATATGTCAAATATAACATTAGATCTTATGAGTTTCTATTTTTGGATTTGATTTTGTAGGCTGTGGATAAAATCAGTTGGTCCTCTCTCTGGCTGACAAGGAGATTCTCGGGAAGGCAGTAATACTAAGCTTGAGATCTTGGTGAGTGGAAAAAAATTCGTCTCTTGTTTACCCTTTCCTTTTTTCTATTTCCTTTTGGTCTGGCTAGGGTTTATGATCTCTTCATGATGACTGTCTGCCTTTCTTAATTCCCCTATATTTTTATAATGGGTGTTTCTTAATCATGTGCCATATATTTGGGTTAGAGAGTGGTAGAGGATAACTTAGGAATTGAAGAAGATATGTGAGTCTTTCAGCTTGGATTGACTCTGTAAGAAAAAATAAAATTCCCCCAAACCCATATGTGAAACATGTATAGGGATGTACATAGGGATGTAATAGGGAGATGTGATTCAATTAGTGTTGGTCCATCAATTCATTTGAAAAATAATTCATTTGCTTCTACAGCAACAAGTAATTTAATATAACTAATAATGTAAAATCTGATTAAATTGTTTGGTGGATTTATCAGATTAAATTTTTCATATCTCAACAGCTACAAGCAGCCTTAAATTTGAATCCCACATTCCCAATAGTTACAAGTCATTTTTTAAGATGGCATTAGAAGTTTGTTAAAGTAATCCATCAATTGGAACATCTAACCACTTTTAACAAACTACAAACTAAATTATTAAAAGTGACTTCATATATTGCAAAAGAAAACAAAGAATATCATAGTGTGATTGAACTGATTCATCTTGAGATTTTAAACATAGTTATTAACAGTTTATGATTGACTTGGAGTTGGAGGGTTAGCACAACAAGTGAGAGTATCATAACACCATGTTCTGCTTCAGGCCACTAGAATATAGAGCAGTAGCCAAAATTGAAGACCAGGTATTCAAAATTACCTACTTTGGGTTATCTTTCAATCATGGACACACAGGAATACAATTTTGTAATTGATGATGAAAGAACATAAATAGTTCTTGTGTGCTATTGAGTGATGCAAAAAGACAGAGGTTCACTAGACTGTCGTTGCCACCAAAGTCATAAAACACCCAAACAGTAGTTCCTTTTGTTTTCTTTCTCAAATTTTAATCCTAGCCGTCCACAGACACAAGAACATCAACAAAAGGAAGTTCAAAACACCAACATAAGCTCCTCCAAGAGAACCAATGTCCCATTATTATATCCTATAAGAAAATAATACCAATAATCGACAAATTAGTTCCTAATTAAACTGATCAACTGTCAAGATATGTAATAGGGAGATGTGATTCAATCCGTGTTGGTGCATCAATTCTTATCGGTATTCATATGAAATTGACAAGTAGCTACAATTATTACAAAACTCATATGTGAAACATGTGAGGTGATGATGAGATAATTGGATCTCATCCTTATTATTGTTGTTGTTGTTATTGGGGAAGGGGTAGTTGATTGACCTTAAGTGGATGAGTCAAATGAGTGGCTGCCTGTTCCATTAAAGACCATATATAAATTTATAAGAACCCTTTTATTTATGTGTCCAGAATTACTTTGATCAATCTTGTACTGTTCAAGAATTTTTTCTCTCTCTCTTCTACATGCATGTAGTGTGAAACCCCAGAGGTCCCACCATGAATTTAAGTTAGTTTAGATGTGATCCAAGTTTTTTTCTCCCATAAACGAGGGGAGAATAAATCCCAGAGGTGTTTTTTTATCATTTTCTGTCCTCTTTCTTTATTTTTCTTGTAATGACCTATCTAAAATGAAACTCTTTTTCCATCATGTGATTGTCTTTGAACGTGTGGTGTTTTTTAGCTATTTTGTTAGGTTGGGTGATATGTAAACAGATTTAGCGATGAACAAGAGTTGGATGTTTATTCGGGATAGGAGATCTGATGAGTTTCGGGCTGGTGTAGCTTCATTCTTGGAGGTTGCACGTAATTGTCCCGCAGAGAGAAAAAATGAAGCGGGACATATTCGTTGCCCATGTCAGAGATGTGCCAATAGATTTTATTTTTCATTGGAAACTGTTGAGGTGCATCTTTATAAAGTGGAATTATGTCTGGCTATACAACATGGATTTCACATGGAGAAGTAGTGCCACCAATTCAGTTTCCCAGGAATACTCGTGAGCATCAGTTCCCAAGGAATATTCATGAACATAACTTACCTCAACCATCCGGTGTGGATGAAGAAGAAGATGAAGAGTATGAAGATGTGATGGCCCCCCTCTTTGAGGACTTAATTAATCGGACAGCTCAAGGATGTCAAGAAGAAGATGAAGGAGAAGGAGATAAAGAACCTACAAATACCTTCTTTGGTGAATCAGACCAGAAATTATATGAGGGGTGTAATTTGTCAGCATTAGAGTTTATTGTTCGATTGATGCATACAAAGGTTATCAATCGTTGGAGCAACAAGTCATTTGATATGTTGCTCAACATATTTCGCATGTTTTGGCCGGACATGAAGACAATCCCCGGTCTACCTATGATGCCAAAAAGAAGCTGCGTGACTTGGGTTTGGGATATGAAACAATTCATGCATGCAAGTATGATTGTGCATTGTTCTGGAAGCATAATAAAGAGGCAGAAAGTTGTCCGGTATGTCATGAGCCGCGGTATAAGTCCAATGATGGCAAGGGGAAAAAGATTCCTCATAAGTCATTACGATATTTTCCAGTGAAGCCAAGATTGCAGAGGCTTTTTATGTCAAGACATACAGCGAGAGATATGAGGTGGCACAAAGAGAAGAGAGTAGATGATGATGCTCTAAGTCATCCAGCTGATGGGGAAGCATGGAAGCATTTGGATGAAACCTATCCTCAGTTCTCAGCCGACGCAAGAAATGTTCGGTTGGGTCTTGCATCAGACGGTTTTAATCCATTTGGTAATATGAGTTTGTCCTATAGCATGTGGCCTGTTATAATTGTGCCATATAATTTGCCACCGTGGAAATTGATGAAGGAGCCATTTCGCATGATGTCTCTTCTCATTCCCGGACCACTATCTCCTGGGAGAGAAATTGATGTATATTTACGCCCTTTAATAGATGAGCTGAAAGAGTTATGGGAATTTGGTGTGGAAACCTATGATGCCGCAAGTGGTCAGAATTTTTCGTTGCACGCAGCTCTCATGTGGACAATTAATGATTTTCCTGCGTACGGGAATTTGTCTGGTTGGAGTACACATGGTTACAAGGCATGTCCTATATGTTTAGATGATACTTCATCTATGGGGATTACAGATAAAATATGCTTCATGTTTCATCGCCGTTATTTGCCAGAAACTCATAGTTGGCGGAAGAGCCGATTACATGATGGTCGTCATGAGATGAGAGATGCGCCTCAGGTGAAATCAGGTGATGAAATATTGATGCAGTTAGAACATGTGAAGAACATAACGTTAGGGAAAAATCCTAACAACAAAGACCACAAAAGAAAACGTACTCCATTGGAAAGTAATTGGACAAAGAAGAGCATATTTTTTGAACTACCATATTGGTCGAAATTAAAGATAAGACATGTCCTCGATGTCATGCACATTGAAAAAAATATATGTGACAATGTTTTATACACTGTTTTAAACATCGAGGGAAGGACAAAGGATACTGCCAAAGCCAGAAAAGATTTAAAGAATATGAAAATACGGAAAGATCTTTGGATCAGGGAGGAGGGGGAAGAATGGTGAAGCCTCATGCAAGCTTTGCATTAACTTCAATGGAGAGGAAGGAGTTTCTGGAGTGGATATCACGTGTTAGATTCCCCGATGGGTATGCGGCAAATATCTCAAAGGGGGTAAACATCCAAGGTGGTAAGATCTCGGGTTTGAAGAGTCATGACAGTCATGTAATGTTGCAGCGATTGCTTCCAATTGGAATTCGACCATATCTACAAAAAGATGTTTGTACATCACTTGTAGAGCTGTCTAATTTCTTCCAACAACTGACTGCAAAAAAATTGATTAAGTCTGATCTTGACAAGTTGGAAGAAGGGATAGTGATGATCTTGTGCAAGCTCGAAAGGATCTTCCCACCTGCATTCTTTGATGTGATGGTTCATTTGGCTGTACACTTACCACGGGAAGCCAGACTTGCTGGACCCGTTGGACCTAGGTGGATGTATCCAATTGAAAGGTAATTAATTATCGGCTTAAATGCTTAAAACTTATTATTGAAATTTTTAATTTCAATCCATAATATTAATTGTTGGATTATATTTGTAGGAATTTGGCCACATATAAGGGATACGTTCGAAATAAAGCAAGGCCAGAGGGTTCTATTGCAGAAGCGTACATTGTTAATGAATCTTTGACCTTTTGCTCGATGTATCTTAGTGGTACTGAAACCAAATTCAACCGGCCTGAGAGAAATTATGATAAAGTTAATGATTTGGAAGGGATATCTGTATTCTCACAGAGAGCTAGACCTTTTGGTGCCGGCAAAGGAGTTACACTATCAAGGGAAGATGAGCAGAAGGCACACTGGCATGTGTTGAATAATTGTGAAGAGATAAGACATTACATTGAGTAAGATACATTTATTTAGGTTATTTTTTATAATACAATCTTCAAAATTACAGTTAATAGTTTTTTTTTCTATGGCAATTAAAAACACAGTGAACACATGACACAACTTATGGTCGAAAGCCCAGACTTGCTTGCACAAAGACAACAACAATCATTTCCTACATGGTTTGAGAATAAAGTAAGTTGTAATCCATTTGGCTAGGTACTATAAGTCTTTGGATCAATTGTAATGCACTTGGTTAATTAACAATGATAATATTTATTATATTTATAGATCAAGAGGCTACATCATCAGGGGGCAGAAGAAATATCTGAGCAAGTGTATGCATTAGCATGCGGACCTGATCTTAGGGTGACAGAGTATCCAGGTTGTATTGCAAATGGAGTGCGCTTTCACGTGAAAGATCGGAAAGATAACTGAAAAACCCAGAACGATGGCCTGGTTGTACCAGGGGGGAGCATGGTGAGGATATTATCGACTTCTTCGGATATTTGAGGAAAGTCGTCGTGCTCCATTACATGAATGACAACCAAGTTGTGTTATTTCAGTGTCAATGGTATAACACAGATCCAACTAAGAGTTGGAGACCACAAACAGATTACCATTTCACAAGCATTAATACTTCCCGATACTGGTATGAGGATGATCCATATGTTCTTATAAGTCTAGCACAACAAGTGTATTACATTGATGATCCATAATTAGGATCAGACTGGAAAATTGTATAGAGGGTGCAACACAGGCACCTGTGGGACATTCCTGAAAAAGAAGTCATTGAAGAAGAGGATGCTGCAGTGGTTCAATTTGCATACCAATAGAATGAGTCATCAGATCTTCAGTGGTCGGTTGATCAAGATTTCCATGAAGAAGAATTTCACAGGACGGATGTTGAGCCATCTATAATTCACGATGATGAGTTAGCACAACATGGTCAACCTGCGTTGTTAGATGATTTCATATGTGATGAAGAGTATGAGAATGACACACTTGTTGAATACTTTACTGAAGATGAGGAAGACTATGATACTGATGGAGAGTTGTAGCTTGAACCAAGATTTTGTGTTGGGTGCTTCTAAGGATTGTGATATAGTAGTACATATATTTCAGAAAATGACATGTTCAAATAGACTTTTTGTGTAGTTATGCTATATTTCATTTGTGTATTGGTTTCTTCTTATGTTATGACAATGTATATGTGGATATACGTTTTCTATATTTCAGATGGCATCCACTGGTAGACGAGGCAGAGGACGATCTCGAGCTATTCAAGCCCGAGGGGGTTCGACTAGTACCCCTCAAGAAGTGGTAGCACCCCATCAAGGAGTATTGCCACTCCGGGGAGTAGTGTTCATGAAAGCACTCCACCACAAGTTCAACCTACACAGGTGGAGAATGAGCCTTCCCCACGTTTGAGCAGCACTGGTAAGATTATTTTCATAATTATTTAATATTGATAATTTTTTTACTTCAATAATATCTGTAGTTGTGTTAAATTAATGTTATTTTAATTTTTTGGCAGATACACATGCATCAGCTAGCACGGTCCCATCAACCAACCCCACCTCCCCACCGAGGAAGAAGACGCGGGGCCCGTCTATGGGATTAGAATCGTCTAAGCTAGTGAGGGAGTTGCGTGGTCCCATCCAATTGACATTCGATCTTAAGATGGGGAGACCCAATAATTCAGAGCATAACAAGATGTTTACCACTGAGTGCGGTGTGATTTGTCGCAATCATGCTCCGCTCCGACTCGAGCGTTGGGGGACATTACCTCGACTGACTATGCAGAGTTGGTTAGGCGTCTTCAGGTTCTCTAATGAAGATTTGACCAAAATTTGTATTTTTTTAATTAAATTCTTTCAATTATAAAAGATAACATTAATAACTTAATTTTTCTCTATGTAGAATAAGTTTCAGTGGGATGTGACAGACGCCATTGCTTCTGAATTTATCAATAAGCAATTGGGTCAGGTTTGGCGACAACAACGATGCGATCATGCTAAGAGGATACAAGAACTCATAGCCAAGGGTAAAGATCCACAAGCCCACCCAGCTACGGGAGTCATCCAGGCCGATTGGGAGTGGATTGTTGATTTCATTCGCTCTGATACTTATCAGGTAATTAGATAATATGGTCTGCTTTAGCCTCAAAAAAATATGCATGTTTAATACTATATTTCATTTTATGCAGGCGAGGTCGAGGACTAATAAAGCAAATCGAGAGAAACAACTTTTTGGTCATCGGGCGGGATCAAAACCCTTTGTGATGCACCAGATGCAGAAAGAAGTGGTGAAATATGGATTTTATGTCAAACACATTTTTTATAACTTATTTTACTCAATTTAACATTAATTTTTTTTGTTATAAATGTTTCTTTGACATTTACAGGGGCCGGTGGACTTGTTCAAGGACACCCACTTCAGCGAGAGTAAAGGGTGGGTTAGTGATGAAGCAGCTGCTCGACATGTAAGCACTTGATTTCATTCTTTGATATTAGAAATCTATAGATTTTAGAACCTCACATGAAGTGAAAACAAATAAGAATCTCACTTGTATGCTTTAAAAACATGATTTTAGGATGTCATCTTTAGATGGGGTAGGGGTGTTCCCACTCTAGACCTATTCATGTTGTGCTATGGATTGTATCATGTTTCATGTCATGGTAGTGTTGTGTGCTGTCAAAACCTCTTCTTATGTTAGACACAACACTTGCTTTTGTTGCTGCCCTACCAGTTTTATTTAAAGAATATGTTTTTTTGCAGTACTAGGCTTCCATGACTCATGTAAATCCTTCGTTCCAGGGCATTCAGTTCATCGTTAACCTTTGTCACATGAAAGTTGTGTCCTGGAATGTTGGTTGCTTATTGGGGTATTGCAGAAACTATTTTATTTTCTTTTTTTCAATGCCGCCCACGGACATGAACAATTTGTTAAATCATGTGAAGTCTTTGAGATCATTTTTTGGTGTTGTATATTTATTTTGATGATCTCAGGTTTGGTGTAAGCTTCCATGGTATCCATAACAAAATATATATGTGCAAAAAATTCAGATGTATTAGTGTAGTAGGTTTGGAATTCGCTACCATGGCTGCATCATCTCACAAGACTCTTAGTGATTGATTACTGATATATTATAATTCTATGTGAACTGATTATTTTTAGACCTCCAGTTCAACAACTCTGCATACAGTATGTTAGGTAGGTTTCAGATAGATCCATTCAATTTACGAGCTGTTTCTTTTCTTTCTTTGAACAAGAGATTTTGTAATGGAAGATACAGGGAACTTCTTCTATCCTTAAGATGGCATTTGGCAAAGGAACAGGTTGTGGAACAATTTCAATTTAGGTACAACTTGGTACATATATGCATGTGTTGTTCATAGTTAAATCAAAGTACTATTAGTTGTTAGAGGGAGATTGGATTATTATAGGAGATTTTATTTGGACTTATCTGTTTTATAAATAGACCTTGAAATTATTTTAGATTGCTAAGCATAACCTGCCTTGCAATATATGAAAATGTTGTTTGTCCTATTCTTTATACATATTCATCAGACGGTTTAGTGCTATATCTACATGTATCCATTCATGTTAATTAAGGTCTTCATGTACATTTATTAGAAATGATGACATCATGTACATTTATTAATTATATTTTATTTTGTTAAATTCGATTTTGTAGCGAGAGATGGAGGAGCGGCGACAGTCACAATCCCAGTCTACTGTTGAGGGACAACCAGCATCGTTCGATGAGTTAGAGATCACGCAAGAGGTCCTTGGGCATCGGTCAGGGTACGTACGTGGATTAGGATGGGGCCCACGCCCTGCCAATTATGGCCAGTGTAGTGGAAACAACACAATGTCATCATCATCTGCGGCCAGCGAGTTGGGGAGATTGCGAGAGCAGTTGGAGACCCAGCGAGTGCAGTTGGAGACTCAACAAGCGCAGTTGGAGACACTGGCTACCCTGCAACCAGTGATGACTGCGTTGCTACAGAGATTTCCTGAGTTAGGCGTCCTCACAGGCGTAACTCCCCAACCTCAAATGCCTGGAGTTCCTCAACATCCTGGACTACAATCAACGCCATCCGACTCTTCTATAGATCCTTCCCTACCATCAGATCCATGAGTTGAACTTGAAAAAATCTGTAATGCATACAATTAGTTTATATTAGAAACTTGGAAAGCTTATTATTAGAAACTTGGAATGTTTTTATTAGCAATTTGGAATGTTTTTATTATTATTGTCATCATTAAATATTTATTTAATTATCATATAAAATATTTAAAATACCAAAAAAAATTTCTACAAAAATACAGACTTTTCCCTACGAAATGTTTCGTAGGAAACGATTAGTATTTAATTTTTAATTAAATTTATTTACCTTTAGCTGCAAAATCATTTCATTGCAAAAAGTCACCTTTTGCTACGAATAATTTTTGCGCTGCAAAAAAGTACCTTTTGCTGCGAAATTATTTCGTAGGGAAAGGTTATATATATAATTATTAATTAAATCTGTATACCTTTAGCTGCGAAATTATTTCGTCGTAAAAGTTAATCTTTGGCAACAAACAATAATATCGTCGAAAAATGTACCCTTTTGCAACGCATTATGTTTCGTCGCAAAAGATTATATTTTACTACGAAATTAAATTCGTAGTAAAATGTACCTTCTGACTGCGAAAATTATTTCGTCGCAATAGGTAACCTTCTGCTGCGAAGTTTTATGCGTTGCAAAAGGTGAGTATTTGCTGCGAAAAAGTATATTTTGCGACGAAGAAATTTTCGTAGCACTAGACCACCTATTGCTGTGAAATTTTTAAATCGCAGCAAAAAGTCTTCCCAGACGAGGCAGTTACTACGAAAATAGCTACGAAATGATTTCGTCGAGGAAGACTATTTGCTGCGAAATATAACCTTTTCGCTACGATACATTTCGCAGCTAATACCCACATTTGTTGTAGTGATAGTACAAAAGAGAAATTACTTAATCTAAACCAAATGAATCAAAGATAATAAAAATAAAATTTAAAAATTGAAAACAACTGCTTACTTTTTATATTTGTCAAACTCGTGTATGCATTAATCAAGCCTCCTGAGATACAAAAATATTTAATTAAAGGATTAGAATTTTTTTATTGTTAATAAATTCTTAATAAAAATATTTTAAAATGTTAAAAACTCAGTACATTCATCATTCCTAGAAACAATCACCTAAAAAATGTTAAAATTATTTTTTTAATCTAATTATTATTGAAATATAACCAAACATGAACCCTAATTATAAAAAACAAAATTGTTTTCTAAAGAGAGGAAGACCAAGAAAAAATGAATTAATTAGGTAGATGTGGTATTTATATAATAATGTTTAAATAGATTTGATTCAAAAATCATTAGACAGTGGTTTTGAATATTTATCTTAAAATCACTTTTAATTTACCATGTATTTTAATTTATTTTAAAAGAGATAATTAGTCTATTTTGTGGTATTTATTAGGTTAGATGGTTATTTTTTTAATTTGGGGAGGATTAATTAGGCAGTTTTATCCTAATGTTAAATTAATTTTTTTTTCTTTCAAATTGATATCTTTTAGAGAAATTTTAGGATATCAACGTAGAGATTATAAATAAAAAATCTTATGTATTTTTTTTAAATTGATAACTTATTAGAGAAAATCTAAAATAGGTTAATTAAATTTATTGATGAATATAGTTATAATTTTAATTAATTTTAAATACTAAAATAGTGAAAATATAAGATATGTGAATAAGATTTATTGATAGATATAATTGTACTTTTTATTAATTTTAAGAGCTAAAATTAAATAAAATATTTCTCCTCTAATTCGTACGTTTTAAAGTAATATAGATATCTTATAATAGAATTTTTAATTAATTACCCTCCAATATCTTATTTACGAAAATTTATTACTTTTTATATATCAAAATATTTATGAAATTGCAATTTATCTAGTGTTTTTTCGTTTAATCAAACACAAAACATAATTACTAAAAAAAAACGAAAACATATAATGTTTTTATAAATACAATATTACAAAGAATAAACACTTGAGAAAATGAATACAAAGATATTAAAAATAAAATATAATAAAATATTTAAAAGAACATCTTACACTTTCGATCAACCTCAATAAGAGAACTTCTGTATGTATAATTCAATTTTCCTAAAAAAAAGAATCATTCATTAAATCAAATGATCTGAATATCCAAATAAAATGGTCAAAAATATTAAATATCAAAAACACTAGTCATCCTTACAAATAATTATTAGAAAACAAATAAAAACTTTAAATATTTGAATTTAAATATTATTGAAACATATGTAAACATAAAAAAAATAAAACTAATAAAAATATATAAAATCAACATCCAAACATATAAAGACCTAAGAAATTTTAAAAAATGAATTGAATATGAGAGGTTGAGTATTCATTCGATTTATATATATAATATATTTTTTATTTCTTAATATTCATTTTTACCTATATTAGGTATCAAAATATGAAAAACTAAATTACTATCAATCATATAATTTTAAATCGAGAAAATTAATTATTTTAAATTAAAAAATAATTCAAACATATTTTTTTGTTTTTCACCACTACTTTTATCTATATGTTTATTGAATTTTCAAAAATAAAAAATTGGTTATTATATCTATTATATATATATTCCATTGATTAAATGATTATTATCTTTTTATAAAAATAACCAATATTCTTATGTTAATATATTTCTTTCAAAATTTAAATTTAAATATAAAAATAATTGTGATTATCTATATTTTTTTAATAATAAAAAAAGAATATATTAAATTTGTATATCATTAAAACTAATTTTTTAGTTTCTTAAGATTCTACCTTTATCTCTATGTATCTTAATAATTTAATATTATTATAATATTTATTAAATAAAATCTAGAAAAATATGATAAGATTTGTTAATTAATATACCAAAAAATAGTCATTAATTTTGAAAATCATATTTTATTAGATAAAATCTAATTTGTAAGATAAAATATATCATATTACAAATATAGATAAGATTTTTATATGGATATAGTTGTATTTTTAATTTATTTTAAGGGGTAAAATCGGCTAAAATTTTCCCCTTAAACTCGTACTTTATCTAATAAGTATAATATAATAATACAATATAAATATAAATATAGATATAGATATCTTATAATATCAGTTTTAATTAATTACCTTATAATATCTTATTTTTAAAAATTTATTAGTTTTTATATATCAAAATATTTGTTAAATTTCAATTTGCCTAATGTTATTTTATTTAGTAAAACACAAAACATAATTATTATAAACAAATGAAAACATATAATCTTTGAATCTAAATATTATTAAAACAAAACAAAACATAGAAATTAAAAAAATCTTATTCAAAGACATAAATAATAATAATTGTTAAATAAATTAATAGATGTATATTCTTATGTACTTCTAACAAGTGTGTAGATTATTATATATAATTGTTTTCTAAATACAATATTACAAAGAATAAACTCGTGAGAAAATCAATAATTAGATATTAAAAATAAAATATATTAAAACGATTTACAAAGATCATCTTACTATTTCGATCAACCACTAGAAGAGAACTCTTGTATGTATAATTAAATTCTCCTAAAACAAAAAAAGCATTTATTAAATCAAATTATTAGAATATCCAGATAAAATGTTAAAAAAATATTAATATTAAATATGAAAAACATTCATCATCCTTTCAAATAATTATTAGAAAATAAACAAAAAATCCAAATATTTGAATTTAAGTATTCTTGAAACATAATCAAACATAAAAATATAAAAAATAAAATCATCATCCAAACACACAAAGACCCAAGAAATGAAAACAATGAAATGAATATGAGAGGTTGGGTAGTTATATGGTTTTTTTTTTAAATGGTTCATCCGATTAGTATATATAACCTGATTTGTTTTTATTTCTTATGATTCATTTTTTTCTATATTTTGTATTAAAACCTAAAAACAAAATTACTCTATATTAGATAATTTTGAATTGAGTTTTTGTATTTTTGAATATTTAATCACTACAAGAAAATAGTTCTACAGTGACAATTTTATTGTGATGGTTTTGAAAAACTATTACTATACATAACTTATAGTAACATTTTATTTAAAACTGTTGCCAAATATGGAAAGTAAGTGTGGGAAGACTTTAGCGGGTGAATTTGGCGCTGTGTGAAATATTTGTGGTGACGGTTTTACACAAAATTGTTACCATATGATCTTAAAGTGACGCTTTTAAATTATAACAATAAATGACATGACAAAAGTAACAGTTTGAGAAGAAAAAACTAACAGAATGGGATCACGTTTTTATTTTCCTTTTTTTTCTCCATCACATCCGTTTTCACCTCTTCAAATCCCTCTCTTCACTATCACCTTCCTCTAGACATCATCGGAAGAAATTAAGAGCTCCTCCAACAGGTTTTATTACATTAAATAAAATGTATTTTTATTTGATATGGGAAACATTAATATGATTGTGTTTCAATTTTCCTTTTATGGTATAGTAATTCATTATTTTGTCCATGGATTTCCCCTAGAAGGATAAGATTTGTGCCCATATCTTCATCAAATCTATCATTAAAAGATAGACAGTCAATTGCTTTTGATTATTTCTTTTCAAGTGATTTTTCATTAAATTTGATTTGTTTTATGATTTGATTGAAAAATAAAATTAGATTACACCAATATCTATGGTAGGTATGCTATCCTCAATACTAAAAAAATTCATCCCAAAAATTATCTTTCTCCAAATCCAAATGTGATATTATGATGTAACCTAAAAAATGATTCAATTGAAAATAAGGTTGTTATGATTATTATTATTATATTAAATAATGATGCAATATCCCTTTCTTTTGCAGGTTTCTCTTTCTTCCCTGCATCAACAAACCAAAGCTTCTGTCATTTAAAGATATCAAGGTGCTACTTCATAACCTTTATAGCTTTTTTTTTAATAATTGTTTGTTTCAATCTTCACCCAAAAAAAAAATAATACGTTTTATTGGCTAAATAATAATAAAAAAGTCCACTTTTGTATGCATGAAATTTTTTTTTTGTTGTTGTGCCGAATATGATATTTTAAGCTTGCAAATATTTTTTTTGTGTTGAATAAGATCTGTTTGAATTTAAATTTATAGTTATTTTTGGGATTTTATTTTAAAATAATTTATATCACATATTTCACATAATGAATCATATTCTATACATAAAAAATGTTCTGGATAAAATATTTTTTGGTTGTGCCGAATATGATCTTGTAAGTTTGAAAACATTTTTTTTTGTGTTGAATAAGATCTCTATGAATTTAAATTTAGAGTTATTTTTAGGATTTGATATTTAAAAACAATTTATATCACATATTTTATATAATAAATCACATTCTATATATAAATAAATGTTTGGATAAAAAAAAGAAATAGTATGAAGGGGACTTAATACATACCATAATTATAGAGATCTAAATTTAACACATATTTCACATCACCAAATCACATAAATTGTGTATTTTGTTTTTAAAATTTCATGTTTTGTTTAGATGTGACATATAGAGAAAATCACACCACCATTATAGGGATTATAAACTATCACATATCTTTCACATCTTCAAATTCAAATACATTCACCCAAAAACAAAAATAAAATCCGAATAAAAAAAATGACAATCATCTTTTTTTAACACCTAAAATATAAATGTGAAATTCAAAACAAAACATTTTTTATTCATATTATTATACTTTAAGGCATGAATTCTATTCTTATAGCTAATATATATCTTTGTTGACATTTTAAAAAAAATAATAGTTGTTATAGTTGTTAGAAAAAATAGGAATTAGTACATCGTTATTTTCAACAATTTACAAATCCCAAACCCCCTAGGAAAATTTTGGGTCAAAGGTATATTAAACTTAGCCACAAATTCTCGGATGCTATTCATGTGGATATGGAGCAATCACTTTACATCTTGTCCATTTAAAAAAAAAAGAATGTTTTTTTGGTGTAGATTATTAACATATGCTAAATAACAAATGAGCAATTATATAAGATATAACATCAAATAAACTCTCCACTCAAATGAGACAAAAATCATTCTACTGATTATTAGTATTTCAATTTTGAAATGCATGCATGATAGTAGTGGCTTAATTCAAGAAAAGTCACACGTGTATACATGGTTCTTCCATTTGATAAGCCACCAATAATTGCTAATATTATGTTTTCAAATAATAGAAAGTAAATTTTTGACAATGTTACATTGATTGGCAATTACAATTACACTAGTACACAATTATAATTTTTTTGGGTGTTATCTGGTGGGCAGTAATCCGATTGCATATTTACTTTTTAGTTTATAAAAAAATTGCATATTTAATTTTTATTTTTTATATACAAGTAATTCATTGTAGTCTAGTTAGAGCCACTTTTTTTACCATTTATTTGTTCTGATTATATTTAAGCTTCATATAGATGCGGGATAAGTAAGAATGTAAGATGCATTTAATTACATGTAATTTGTTGTACTTTTAGCCAAATTATTTTTCTTCTTATGTGAATTTTTTTAACATTCATGTGTCATACTTCATAAATTTATTTCTGTTAAATAATTTAAGCAATTATTTTTTCGATTTTAGAGTGTTGGTTCTACTTCTAGGCAGTTGGAGATATTGAGATGTTAATGACATTGGTGTTTCTTTGGTGAAAAAATATTGGTGGTCCAATAAATAATTAACAATGTAGATGATTAAACTATGGAAAAAATTTTGTATATGTACCCATAAAATGTCATTTTCTAAGTTAATCATTTGCACTGCATTTAAATTTTGTTTGTATAGTAGTTATATTTGTGATCAGGGTCACAATTATTATTTTGTGTGAGTTTAATTATAAAAATAATAGTGTTTCTAATTGTTTTTACATAATGCTATTGATGATTATGTTATTCGAATGGAAGAGATGGAAGAGGGAGATGTTGACCATGACACTGATGTACTTGGTGCAGTACTCGGAAACGAGCATTGTGGTAGGGTTCGTGGAATGGGCAGCGGGGTTACCCCATCGCAGTACTTTGGAGGGGGACGAGGACGAGGCCACTCACGTGATTTTGGTGGCACATCGAGCCAATTACAGGAACAAATGAGACAAATGCAACAACAGATGGAGCAACAGATGCAGGAGAAAGTCCAACAGTTGGAGCAGCAGATGGAGCAACAAATGCAAGAGAAAGTACAACAACAGGTGCAACAATATATTTCACAGCTTTCGCAGTCAATCCCGAGCATAACAGATTTATCTCGTCAGCATTAGATGATGTATATTTTTATTTTAATTTTTTATAACATTTGTAATGTTGGATATTGTTGTAATGTTTGCTTCTAAATGATATTTAGATTTATTTCTTGTTTATGGAAATATATAGCAAATTAAAATATATTAAATATGAAAAGTGACAATTTTGTTATTTCTAGCGACGGTTTACATGTGTCACTAGAATTCTTTATTGTAACTTTTGCACTGATAAAGTAACGGTTTTACATCAGTTACTATATGTTTTCACAAATCTGGATAAAATATAGTAACGTTTATTAAACTGTTACTATTTTATTTACAGTAACGGTTAAAGAACCGTCAAGATTTGGTTCCAATAACCGTGACAAAAAATAGTGCAAACCGTTACCGTATAGATAATATCACCCCATCTATGTTAACTGATATTAAACCGTTACCATAGTTTTGGTAACGGTTATACGCTTACGGTAACTGTTTAAAACCGTTATTGTAGACCCATTTTCTTGTAGTGAATTTTATCTATATATATTTTGAATTTCTGAAAATAAAAAATTGGTTATTATAACTATTGTGTATATACATTTGAAAATAATTAAAACCAATTTTTTTGTTTTGCAAGATCTGATATTTATCTATATGTATTTTTAATTTATAAAAATAAAAAATTAGTTATTATATATTTAAATTCAAAAATAACTAAACCTTATTTTTTTGTTTTTCAAGATATACTTTTATCTCTATGTATTTTGAACTTCTAAAAATAAAAGATTGGCTATTACATCTATTATATATATAAATTTGAAATAATTAAAACCAATTTTTTTATTATCAAGATTTAATTTTATCTAAATGTATTTTGAATTTTTAAAATTAAAAATTTTGTTATTATATATATTATATATGTAAATTCAAAAATAATTAAAAAATAATTCAAGATCTGCTTTTATCTATATGTTTATTGAATTTGTAAAAATAAAAAATTAGTTATTATATCTATTATATATATCTTTTTATAGATTAAATGATTATTATCTCTTTATAGAAATGACCAAATTTTTTCTTGTATTATATATCTTTCATTAAATTTAGATATGAAAAATAATTATTATTAACTATGTTTTTTGGATTTTGAAAATAGAATATATTAAATTTGTCTATCATTAAAACCAATTTTTTAGTTTTTAAGATCTTACCTTTATCTATATGTATTTTAATAATTTAATATTATTATGATGTTTATTAAATAAAATATAGTAAAATATGATAAGATTTGTTAATTGATCAACCCAAAAATACTCATTTGTTTAAAAAAATCATATTTATGAGATAAAATATTATTTGTAAGATAAAATCTATCATATTACAAATATAGATAAGAATATTTTAGGGATATAATCGTTTTTTTAATTAATTTTAAGCGGTAAAATCGAATAAAATGCCTCCATTTTAACTTGTACTTTTTATAGTAGTATAGATATAGATTCTCATTGATAAACATAATAATAAATGTTAATTTGTTTATTTGATGAAGAATAAAATGTAAGGTGTAAAAAACTGATTTAACATATGAGTCCCATTGATATTGTGGAGATAAAAATATACGCTAGGACACGTGTCACGACAAGACGGGCATAGTTCATCTAACTTGGAGTCCACAAGACCTGATCCAAGATGTAAACCTCGCGATGATATTATCAGGTGTGTAGACACGACTAGATTGAGAGTCTAGTCGGACGGTCGAACAACTCGCGAACAAATGTCATCTCGCGTAGTTTAAGGTACGACAAGACTAGAGGTCTGGTCGGTCAACTTTACTCTTCAGGAACGAGCAATCTAAGGCATGACTAGACATGAGGTCTAGCCTATCGATCTTACTCCTCTCAGACATACTCGATCGGAAATGTAACGCACGGGCGAGTACATCAAGGGACCCCGAGCAAAATGGAGAAACGGTGAGAAGATCATTAACGCCTGTAACCGCCAACCTGGCACTTAAGACTCACTATCAACAGAACGTGGGTAATCAATGGCCGACATAGAGAGTAAATACGAGGGGCGTTTCCCTGGAAAAAAAACCCACCAAACATTTAGTAGCAAAACAGATACAAGGGCATTTCTGAAACTACGTGTAACTTGATCCCTTAAGGGTACATCAACAGCCTATAAAGAGGTCGTGTGTAAGCACTCTTACGGCATAGTCATTGTGATGGCCATGCATAGTCATTATTATAACCAAACTTAGTCCGTATTCAACTTTTACCACCAAATAATCTTTTGAAGTTTCAATCCCAAAAGAAATACAAATTTAACTGGAGGGTAAAAATATTCACCTCTAATATATAAGAGATAATGACAGGTGATTTAATGTGATGATATGTGATTTGACAGGTGGGTCTTCATACATCAGTAGAGGAATAACACAATTCTAGAGAGGTCTGGAATACAAATATCAGTTTATTCTCATCTAATTCTACATAGCTATAATTTTTTATTCTCTCTATCCAAACACATTTTTTTATTTATTCTCACCTATTTCACCCTCTTATTCCTCCGTACAAACTGCGCATTCATGGAGTAATATTATCTGATCCATGTCTTGTTAATTCAAATTCGAAATTCCCTATGTTTGTCATGTAAAGGATTCAATCATTGTTATATTGTGACAGAGAAAAGAAAAAACCATTTCCACAGGTTGACTGATTAAAAGATAAAATTGGAACCCAAGAATGACCCACCCAATACATTCAATGAAGCCATGACTAGGAACATTAACTAATCCAATATATTGGGCTATAAGTGGTCCAAAGGGGAAGAATATAAAAACCTTCTGATGTCCTTTACATGTGTGTACATATTGATGATGTTGGAAGATCCTAGTCGCCTGACCCACAATGTCCTCTACTCTGAAACCACCCGCCGGGGACCTGTATTTCCGGTACGGGTTTGTCATCATGAGAAGGTCGCAGGGCAGTAGTAGTACCAGTGAGTACGATTCGGCACCAACCTCTGTGAGGGAGGCAACATATCAAATCATTTCGTGTCATCAAAACTTGAAATGCCCATACTGAGTTTGATCTACATTAAATCTCATGAGACTCTCATTGGATGGCCAAATTTTCTACGTATGCAACGTCGACGCAAGCAAACGACCAAAACCCATATCCATACAATATTTGAAGTTGAGAACATCACATGCTCGTGTTTGCGTTCATAGTGTAATTTCACATAATGCCCCAAAACAAGTGATTTAGCACCAAGGTAAAAAATGACCTCTTTACTCATGCCTTTTCATCCAAATCTCATCCTCTGTCCCCATTGATTTTATATAATGGGTGGAGGGCATCATATGATAAGTATTTTTGATAAAAGGGACTTGTAGGGTCTGGAACGCCACAAAGGTCACCAAACAGCCAAAAAACACCTATGCGCCCCGGTTTTAGTGTTCTCTTCAACCACCGCATATTACAAATGCGAGATTTAACACCTCCAATCTAAACCACCTTGAGTTAGAATTTCCTTTGATTGGAATAAAAAAATAGGACACTCTGTAAAAACAACCCTAGTGTTATGAACTAAGTAGAATATAAACACAAGAATACATAAATAATATACACAAACATATAGAGATGAGAAGTAGAGAGAGATATTTTATTCACTATGTGTTGGTTTTGAAATACATAAGAGATCCCTCTATTTATAGGGTGCATGGAGGAATTCCAAAGGTGAGAAGTTACAAGTTCATAGAGGTGAGGGGGTACATAGTGGGGTGATTAATAGTGGAGGTTATGGAGTTGAATGAGAGGGGTTATGAAGTTGAAGAGTGGGGGAGGTTATGACTAGGTGGAGTGGTGGGTATCCACTATATTCACAACACTCCCCCTTGGATGACCACCACGCTAAGATAATTGCCACATTAAAACCTTGCTTGGAAAACCCAGTAAGAAAAAACCAAAGCGAAGGAAAAAGAGTACAATGTAACTTAATCGTATAATAGTGTATGCGTTTAACACTGCCTCGTTAAAACCTTACCAGGAAAACCCATTGGGACAAAACCTAGGCGAAGGAAAAAGAGTACAGTTCGCAAAATGTCATCAAAAAATTACTCCCCCTCATAAGTACAAGATTTCAAAAATTTTGGTCGCTAACTCGTCGCATCCCGATGTTATACACCAGCTTCTTGAATGTTGACGTCGACAAAGCTTTAGTGAACAAATCTGCAAGATTGTCCTTTGACTGAATTTGTTGAACATCAATTTCATGTCTCTGCTGGAGCTCATGAGTGTAAAAGAATTTTGGAGAAATATGCTTCGTTCTATCACCCTTGATATATCCCCCTTTGATTTGAGCAATGCATGCTGCATTGTCTTCATAAATAGTTGTTGGAACATCTGTAATGAGAGATAGTCCGCATGCAGTATGAATATGATGAACCAAAGACCTTATCCACACGCATTCCCGACTTGCTTCGTGGAGTGCAAGAATCTCAGAGTGGTTAGAAGACGTGGCGACCAAAGTCTGTTTCGTAGATCGCCAAGAGATCGCTGTGCCACCGCAAGTGAATACATACCCTGTTTGTGAGCGAGCCTTGTGAGGATCTGAAAGATATCCTGAATCTGCATAACCCTTCAATTGTGCACCATTATTGGAATCTTTGCATAGAATAGGCCCATGTCTGACGTTCCACGAAGATAACGAAAAATGTGCTTCACACCATTCCAATGCCGTCGAGTTGGTGCAGAACTAAATCTGGCCAATAAATTAACTGAAAATGCAATGTCAGGTCTAGTGCATTGGGCTAAATATAATAAGGCACCAATTGCACTAAGATAAGGTACTTCAGGACCAAGAAGATTTTCATCATCTTCTTTCGGACGAAAAGGGTCCTTCTTTGGGTCAAGTGACCTTACCACCATAGGAGTACTTAATGGATGACATTTGTCCATATTAAAACGCTTCAGGATTTTTTCAACATATGTTGTTTGATGAACAAGTATCCCGTTTGAACTCCGCTCAATCTGCAGGCCGAGACAATATCTTGTTTTTCCAAGATCTTTCATTTCAAACTCCTTTTTTAGATATTCGGAAGCCTTTTCGAGCTCTTCAGGAGTCCCAATTAGATTAATATCATCAACATATACTGCAATAATGGCAAATCCAAGTTCCGTTTTCTTAATAAATACACAGGGCATATTGGATCATTGACATATCCTTCTTTTATTAAGTACTCACTAAGACGGTTATACCACATTCGTCCAGATTGCTTTAATCCATACAAGGATCGTCTTAGCTTGATTGAGTACATGTTTCGTGGTTTTGCTTCAGGCAATTTTAGTCCTTCAGGAACTTTCATATAAATGTCGGTATCTAATTTTCCATATAAATATGCAGTAACCACATCCATTAGATGCATGTCAAGTCCTTCTGAGACTACAAGACTAATTAAATACCGAAATGTGATTGTGTCCATCACAGGAGAATATGTCTCTTCAAAATCGATCCCAGGTCTCTGCAGGAAACCCTGTGCCACAAGACGAGCTTTGTATCTAACAATCTCGTTTCTTTCATTTCGTTTTCTTGCGAACACCCATTTACATCCTACTGGTTTAACACCTTCAGGGGTTAGGACTACTGGTCCAAATACTTGGTGTTTTGCAAGTGAATCAATTCTGTTTGAATAGCAGCTTTCCATTGTGGCCAACAATTTTTTCGTCTGCATTCATCCACTGAACGTGGTTCTGAATCATCATATGAAATGATTTCTGTAGCTACTGCAAAAGAGAATATATCATCAACAAGCACTTGCTTTCGATCCCACAATATTTGTGAATTTGCGTAATTTATGGAAATTTCTTCATTTCCATGTACTTGATCTTCATGTACGGGTATCACTTCAGGGACGTCAGTCTCTTCGGGGACTTGTGTCACTTCAGGGACTTCTTCTGTAGGATTTATTATTGTGAGTCTTTCAAGTGTTTCATGCTCTTCTAGAGAATTATTCTTCATTGTTTTTCTCCTTCGGGAGCCGAATCTTTTGAGCCTATAGGTCTTCCACGCTTCAGGCGTGTCTTTGTTGATTCATTAGCCGGCATATTAACAGTTTTTCCTATTGGAATATCAATCCGAGCTGGAGTATTAGCAGCTGGAATATGTGATTTCATCACTTTTGCTGCATCATTAAATGCATCTGGCAATTGATGCGCAATTCTTTGAAGATGAGTGATTCTTTGCACTTCAGTTTCACATTGATTAGTGCGAGGATCAAGATGATCCAAAGATGGAGTTTTCCAAGTAAGTTCACGTCGTTCTTCTGGCGACGGATTTTCTCCCCCTAACGACGGGAATATTGTCTCATCAAAATGACAATCCGCAAATCGAGCGGTAAAAACATCTCCTGTCAATGGTTCAAGATATCTTATAATAGAAGGAGAATCAAATCCTACATAAATTCCAATCGACGTTGAGGGCCCATTTTAGTTCGTTGTGTAGGGGCAATAGGAACTTGTACAGCACAACCAAAAATACGAAGATGTGAAATATTTGGTTGATGACCCAATACAAGCTGTAAAGGGGAATATTGATGATAAGCAGTTGGCCGAAGGCGAACTAATGCTGCTGCATGCAATATAGCATGACCCCAAGCTGAAACGGGTAATTTTGTCCTCAAAAGCATAGGACGTGCAATTAGCTGAAGATGCTTAATAAATGATTCAGCTAATCCATTTTGGGTGTGCACATGAGCAACAGGGTGTTCAACATCGATGCCATGCGACATACAATAGTCGTTAAAAGTTTTCGATGTGAATTCACCAGCTCCATCAAGGCGTATTGACTTTATAGGATAATCCGAAAAATGAGACTGTAATCGGATTATTTGAGCAAGTAGTCTTGCAAATGCAGCATTCCGAGTGGATAATAGACAAACATGCGACCATCTAGCAGATGCGTCTATTAATACCATAAAATACTTGAATGGTCCACATGGGGGGTGGATTGGGCCACATATATCCCCTTGAATTCTTTGCAAAAATGTTGGTGACTCAACATTGACTTTTGTAGGGGATGGTCTAACTATCAATTTGCCTTGTGAGCACGAAGTGCATTGATAGTGATTAGGTAAAAGAATCTTCTGGTTCTTTAACGGATGCCCAAATGAATTATCAATTATTCGACGCATCATTGTAGACCCTGGATGCCCGAGGCGATCATGCCAAAGCGTAAAAATATCTGAATCATAGAACTTCTGGTTCATTACAGTGTATGATTCGATTGTTTTTATGGTTGTATAATACAACCCAGATGAGAGAGCATGAAGTTTCTCTAATATATGCTTTTGGCCTGAAATAATTGAAGTAATGCATAAATACTCCATATTATTTTCACTTATAGTCTCAATATGATATCCATTAAGACGAATATCCTTAAAACTTAGCAGATTTCTTCTGGATCTTGCTGAATATAATGCATCATTAATACAAAATTTTGTACCTCCTGGTAATATTATATTTGCTCTTCCGGAGCCTTCAATTAATTTTGTAGTACCAGAGATGGTATTAACATTTGCATTGATTAATGTCAATGTCGAGAAATATGTTTTATTTCGTAGGATCGTATGCGTTGTTGCGCTGTCTGCCAGACAGATGTCACCAACCATAGCCATTCTTGTAAAAATAAAAATGAAATAAATAAGATAAATATAAAAATAAGAAAATGCATTTCAGATAACAAAGAAAAATGAAAAAAAAAACATAAATGACAAAATTTGATCGTACACCAGGTACATGACCATATTTTAAGCACCAAATTGATAACAATCATTTTCCTTGTGTTAGGGGTTTGTTCTGCAAACTTTTTCCCTTCAATTATGCTTTTGTTTAATAGCAAATCACTTCCAGTGGTTTGAGATGTTTTACAAACTCTATGATTGTTGTGCTATTGACTATATAAATCATGATCTCATCATTCTTGACCACAACTTCCATGACGAACATAAAATAAAATGCATTTACTTCAGGTAATGATGCTATGCCATTGAGTTGGGTTACATGAGAAAAAAAAATCGTTGTTCGGCAACGAGAATATATAAAATTGATGCTCTCAATATTGCTACAACTGGGGCATATTTGAGGCATAATGGCCGGTGGACCTTTGTCAATGAGGAATTAATCTTTAAATCCTCTTCATTATGATGATAATGGTGAATGCTAATCATAATTTACATGTTCCTGCTGGGATACATGGATCTTTTTTTTTCATTTGGTCCTTCAAGGACCCAAAAAAAATATATCATATAACTTTTATTTTGTCCTACAGGGATACGAGCAATCATGATTTATGTATATATATATATATCCTTCAGGGATAAAAATTATATGGTCCTTCAGGGATACATTTTAATCATATCTTTCACATGATCCTGCAAGGATCCATGTAATAATATTTTTTTTTAATCCTTCAGGGATAAAATAAAATAAAATTTGCATATGATCTTATTGGGACACATAATTCATAACTTCTACATGGTCCTTCGGGGATCCATGTAAATACAATTTTTGTATGGTCCTATAGGGACACATGACATTGTAACATTAAAATAAATCTCAAATCAAATATTTATAAATATGAAATTAATTGATACAAGGAATAAGGGCTGATGTTAGCACAAATCTAAGCAATAAGTGAAACATCAAAATATAATCCATAGTCAAATAGAAGAAATTTTAAGCTACAAATTTTAATCATCTCAGCGAAAACTTTTTTTTTCAACAAGTAATTAATTTTTATACATAATTGGTGCTCCCCTGTATTAAATCATTGTGTAAACTATAATTTAAAATTACATAAATGTTATAAATAAACATGAAGTAACCACTGTTTTTATCATCTCAACCAAAAAAAAAAAAAAACTGAAGCACTGTTATCATACACAGTAATGATAACATGAAGTATAAGATCATACACTGTCTAGGAGGAAAAATATTTAGTACCCGTAACACTATTTTTATTTTTAAATCTCATTATGTAATTAAAACTAATACAATTTTCATGTAAAAAAATTGTGAACAAGTAAATAGTGCGTACTTTTCAAAAAATAACATGACAAAATCTTACAAACCGGGTACTGTTGACATCCAATCATATTGTAAACAAAATAAATTCATGATGATTTGAACATCATGAACTCACCGAAATACAAACCTCTTTGACGAAGTAGACTAGAGCGACGTCGTGCTGATAACGTGTTATGAACTAAGTAGAATATAAACACAAGAATACATAAACAATATACACAAACATATAGAGATGAGAAGTAGAGAGAGATATTTTATTCACTATGTGTTGGTTTTGGAATACATGAGAGACCCCTCTATTTATAGGGTGCATGAAGGAATTTCAAAGGTGAGAAGTTACAAGTTCATAGAGGTGAAGGGGTACATAGTGGGGTGATTAATAGTGGAGGTTATGGAGTTGAATGAGAGGGGTTATGAAGTTGAAGAGTGGGGGAGGTTATGACTAGGTGGAGTGGCGGGTATCCACTATTTTCACAACACCTAGATATTTTTTTATTGCACATTAAACCTCACTCTCAACATTTAATTGCATATTCAAACCATCCATGGACGATCGGGTGATTCACGAAAGTGATGTGATTTTTTTTAAAGAAGACATGAATTATAAATCACGTCTAAATTGAGGAGTCCATTTTTTATTATTTATATTCAATTTCAAATTTAAATTTTATTTCAATTTCTTAATTATTAATTTTTTTATTTAAATTTAAATTTACTAGATTTTCTAAGATTAAAATAATATTTTAACTGAAATTTGAAATTTAAAATTCTAAATTTTAAAATCTTACGAAAATTAAAATCCTTTATGTGTTAATTGAGATGCAATTTAAAATTTAAATTATTTTACAATCTTATCTATGAACATTGAGATATAATTTAATATAAAATTAATTTTCATCTTTAAAACACAATTCAATTTAAATTTTATCTCAATCATTTTATTTTAAAAATTTTTAGTTTTAAGTCCTCGGAAACTATCGAATTTAGCGATCGATCTCTCACTTCTTCATAATTTGATTTTAGTCCCCACATTTAAATGATAATTTAGGAATAGGTCTCTTTCAGGGACTAACAAAATAAACTTAATAATTTAAGGATAAGTCTCTCCCAGGTACCTATTCCAAAATTATCATTAAAATGTAAGGACTAAAACTAAAATATGAAGAAGTGAGGAATCGATCGCTAAATTCGATAGTTTCCGGGACTTAAAATTAAAAATAATTATCACAAGATAAAGCTGTTAAAGACTAGTCAATGATGGAGACACATTTGTATCTTCTGAAACATTCAAATATGAAGTCCAGAGCTCTCAGTAAAGCACAACCATTTATCTAGGAAACTGTATATCACTAATGCATCAAAAGACATAGAGGAAGAACGTAGAAATAACTACCATGATTTTATTTCTGATTTTAAAGGATATTTCTGATTTCAAAGTACAATTCTGATTGGAATGAAAAGATATAGAGAAAAAAAGAGAAATATGAAGATAAGGTCATGACGGCCGATTTTCTAGTTAGAAAATGAATCTAATCTGAGCCATGGGCCGTCGTCGCCTTCCTACTATTTTATGATCGTTATTCGTCCATTTGAGAAATTCACCTCCCTCGCTCCCGCCTAAACTACTTTTATATTAGAAAAGAAAATGTGTTCTTCTAATTGCCACAAATCAATCACATATACATCTAACTGCACCCGCCGGGGGCGAACCCAATCCTCGACCTAGCGACGTCGTAGATGACCCTGAACGTCTGCTGCTGCGTATTCCCTATAATCGCCACCCCCGAAGCGCTTGCGAACGCCAAGCACGTCGTGCTCCCATCGACGTCGATCAACACATTCCTCGCCCCGAGGTCCAACGCTGCCCCTCCCTCGAACACCAACTTCACCGCGGGCGCGCGCACCGAGCGCGCGGACCCCTTGAAACAGGTATCCAATATAGAATAGGCCGGCGCGCGCGGCACCCCCGCGAGCGCGCACACGACGGCCTGTTTCAGCGCGGCGTACAGCCCGGGCTGGATGCGCGATATCACCGTCCCCGAGTCTATGATCGTCGTCCCGCCCGTCGACGCACCCAGCGCCGCCTGTTCACGACCACGCTCGTGAGCTTCAGCGCGTACAGTCCCCCGCTGTCGTACATCCTCGTGTATGCCGCGCACCCCGCGCCCGTCCCCCCTATTGAGAGGTACCCGGTGGAGGACGACGTGGGGAGGCAGTACGAGAAGGCGAAGCCATACTTTGGGCCGAGCTGAGCCAGCATAGACAGCCTGTTTTTAAAAAATGTTAGACTCAATTATTTTTATTTTTCAAAATTCAAACCACGCATTGAATGAGGTATATAGGACTATATTTTATGTTAAAAAAAAAAACTAAGTGTAACAATGCTCACCTGTTTTTGTCCAGGCCTATCAAGCCCGTGGAGGCGCCGAATAGCCCCTCGTTGTCCTGACCGCACCCGTAAACGAAGCCTGAAAGCTGGCCCGTGCTGAGGGTGAGCGTGTCGCGACTTAAATACCCGACGGAATAGGAACCGTCACCGTAGCTTGCTTGGTAGATGCAAATGTTGCGCCTCATGCACCCGGAGGGGTTGAGTGTTGCGGTTTGTAGGCCCAGACACTCTGGGCTCTTGCAGGAGGAGACCTGATACGAGTTTGAGACCGTCGAGTTGAAAATCAAGCCTTGTTGGGCATGACACGAGACCACGACGGCGTATCGACCACGACGGCGTAGGACTTGGAGGGCGTGCCGAGGCCGATGCGCGTCACATAATTGCCCACGCCGATGGACTGGCCCGGGTTGAGGGGAACATTTAAGGAGGAGGTGGACCATGGGCCTGAGTTGAGGAGGGGGGTTTTATTGGGCTTTGCGGTTTTGGGGTTTGTTAGGCGGGAGTTGAGGGATTGGACTCGAAGTTCGTCGTGGCGGAGGATCTCAGAGAATGGTAAGGGTGGGGTGGAGGAGAAGGGGGAGCACGGGCCGTGTGCATGGTGGAGTGTCAGGTGGAGGCCGGAGCTATTGAGGTGTTCGCCGGCTTAAAATAAAGAAAAATGTTGTATTTAGTTCGCCAATGATTATTTTTATTGTCTAATTTAAATCATTTTTTAAAATATATATTTGTCTAATCAAATATTTATTTTTTAAATTTATATGATCAAATGAATTAAATGCATAAATGTATTTATATTTTTTATATAAATATATACTGACATAATATAATTTATAATATGTTAAATGATGGTACATCAGTAAAATTGACTACAAAAGTGTGAGCGCATGAAACGTTCATCAGTTGATAACAGAATTTACTATCATGAATCATGCATGACTCACTATTTATATCTGATTAAAAAAAGGACCCGAGTCGTCACAGGGCGGTTCCACTTCCACTGTGTGGTTGGGAACATGTTGAGATTTATATTCTTCGAATTGTTCATAAATCTTATATTATATATTCTTAAGCTTTATTGTTCACTTTTTCTTTTTTTTTTTTTTTTGGGGGGGGGGGGGGGGGGTTGTCACTAATTGTTATCATATGTCTTTGATCTTTTTCAAATTCCAAGGGGTTCAATTATGCAATCTTCTTGGTTGCGTGAAGAACACTATTTTTTTTCCAATGAAAATCAGTTTCATGGGTGTTTCAAGGAAGTAGAAAAACATTCAAGTATAGTTTATATTTGTGTAATCTTTAGATTTATTTCCGTTGTATTGAATCGCATCGAGAAGAATTGATAGAGGTGTTTATAAGACTGAATGATAGCTAACAAATGAATAACAAAAAAGAAACTTGCATGGTAGAAATTAATATAAACAAAAAAAAAAAAAACCCAAGATTCATGAGAGAGCTAATTAAATATGTATATACCTGGGAGCGGAGCATCGCAGGACTTGTCGACCGCCCCGCCGGAGGGAGAGACGGCGCCGAGAAGGAGAGAGAGAACAACAGAGAAGAAGAAGAAGATGAAGGAGACCAACCCCATCTCTCCAAAAGGATTGAAGTCTCTCTAAACTTTGATGTGTAAATGAAAGGTTGAGGTCTCCATATATTTATAGATACAGAGAGAGTGTGGAGGATGCCTAGAGAGAACCTCATCTCTCATCACAAGAAAAATAATTGATGAGGGTCAAAATCCACTTGTGAACAATTTATGCTCAGGAAAGCGACCTCAACACCTCGTTGTAGAGTACCCATTCAAGAGAAAAGGTGGTGAAAAAATAATGAATTAGCTAGTTGTGATATTTTTTTTCTGGTACTTATCTCATGAAATACCCTTTGTGTCTGTTTGGGTAGTGATATAAATTATTCTGGGTTTTATATTTATTTTATGAATAAATAACTTTATTAAATGGAATAAGTGATTTTATGTTTGGTTGTATTTTTGTTATTTTCATTGTAAAATGTAATAATAAAGGTTGAGTTGTTTGATTGATGAAAGATAAAATGTGAACAATGTATAAAAAGTTGATTTGACATATGAGCTCTATTAATATATAAAATGTGATGATAGGCGAATGGATGAATAACATAATTCCAGAAGGATTTATAATACAAATATCAATTTATTCTCATCTAATTCTACATAACTATATCCACTTGTTCTCTATATCCAATCACATTTTTTTATTTATTCTCTTCTATTCCCATCTATTTCACACCCCCCCCCCCCCCCCTTATTTCTGCCATCTATTTCCAGAAGGGCATTCAAGGATTAATATTATATGATCCATGTCTTGTTCATTCACATTCGTAATTCCCTGTGTTTGTCATGTAAATTATTCAATCATTTACAATATGTTACAATATACAGAGAAGAAAAAATCATTTCCACAGGTTGACTGGTTAAAAGAGAATAATAATCCACATTAAAATTGGAACCCAAGAATGACCCAATACATACAATCAAGCCATGACAAGGAACATTAACTAATCCAATATATTGGGCTATAAGTGGTCTAAAGGGGGAGGAGAATATAAAAACCTTCTGATGTCCTTTACATGTGTGTACATATTGATGATGTTGGAAGATCCTAGTCGCCTGACCCACCATGTCCTCCACTCTGAAACCTCCGGCCGGGGACCTGTATTTCCAGTACGGGTTCGTCATCATGAGAAGGTCGTAGGGAAGTGGTGGTACCAGTGAGTACGATTCGGCACCGGGCAACATATCAAATCATTTTGCATCATCAAAGCTTGAAATTCCCATACTGATCTGGATCTACGCAAGTCTCATGAGACTCCGATTGGATGGTTAATTTTTTTTGCGTATGCGACGTCGACGCAAGCAAATAATCAAAACCTATATCCAAACAATATTTGGCGCTGAGGGTATCACATCCTCGTGTTTGCATTCGCAGTGTAAAAATTTAAAGTGCCCATGCTGAGTTATGTTGATCTACATAAGCCTCATGTGGCTCCGTTTAGATAGCCAAATTTTTTGCGTATGCAACGTTTACACAAGTAAATGCCAAAATCCATATCCAAACAACATTTAGCGTTGAGGACATCACATGTCTGTGTTTGCATTGATAGTGTAATTTCATAAGGGGCATTTAGTTGCGCGTGTGTAAAACTAATTTTGTAGGAATATGTGTTTTAAAACTAATTCTGCAGAAAACTCGCCTCCCCCCATCCCCATCTTTTGAAAATCATAACTTTTAGGTCCTATTTGTTAGAAATATGCATGTAGAAAGGTGTTACAATAAAATTGTTTGGTTATACGATTATAGAAACAGTTTTCTACAAATATAAAAGCTGTCCAATCGTGTAAACAAACGCTGCCATAGATCATCTGACACCCCAAAACAAGTGACTTGGCACCTAGGCAAGGAAATGACCTTCCTACCCATGTCTTTTCCTCCAAATCTCATCCCTTGTCCCCGTCAATTTTATATAATGGGTGGTGGGCATCATATGATAGGAGTTTTTTTGGTAAAAGGGACTGACAGATGTGCGGTCGGTGCGGTGTTCGGTCACGGGCCATCGATCACGGGTCCATCGCATCAGACGGTCGGATGTGATTCACGTCGACCGTTGGATGCAATGGACCCGCGATCGGACGGCCCACGTCGCACACTGCACCTAATCGATTCACTATATATATATATATGGAAATGATATCGTGCGGGTCGTGCGGTCGTGCGGCGTCGACCACGGGCCGTCGATCACGGGTCCATCGCATCAGACGGTCGGGGACGATTCACATCGACCGTTGGATGCGATGGACCCGCGATCGGACGACGCATGTCGGATCCGCACGACCGCACGACCCGCATATTATCATCGACCTATATATATATATATATATATATATAGAGAGAGAGAGAGAGAGAGAGAGAGAGAGAGAGAGTTACGATTAGGTGCGGTGTGCGGTCGGTGCGGTGCGCGATCACGGGCCGTCGATCACGGGTTCATCGCATCGGACGATCGGGTGCGATTCACGTCGACCGTTGGATACGATAGACCCGCGATCGGACGGTCCACGTCGCACACCGCACCTAATCGTATCACTATATATATATATATATATATATATATATATATATATATATATATATATATATATATATATATATATTAATCATCATGTGGAGTGATGAGTATGCTTTGGTGTGAGAGTTATTACGTTGAATCTTCTTATTGTCATTTTTTCAGTCGTAAAACATTTTGAATTACTTTTTTGAAATATATATATACTTGTCTAATAAAATGTTTGCTTACATAAAAACTAAAACATAAACATAAAATTTTATATTTTACAAATAATTGGGATATAAGATAAGTCATTTTCTCTTCTCTAGTCAAGTCCTCTCTTGAATTTCAAGGCATCTCCAACAAACATGTTTTTGGCACTGCGATAGTGAAATGATGGAATTGCGATTGTGCCATATATTTTCCTTTTTGCATGTTGCCTCTAAACTCAAGCAAGAATCTAGAATAAGTTCATGAGCGTTAATATACTCAATCTGTTACTGTGCTATCATAACGTACAAGGTTTTATCATAGTATTTATAATAAAAAAATTCCATTTTTAAAAAAGAAAAAATATGCTATTATATTTCAGCATATATTTTATTTCATCTAACAATATGTATTTCAATAAAATATTATATAATTATAAATAAAAAAATCGATGTGAATTACGATGGGATTGCACTTGCTTTCCTTCAGTTCATGGGTATAATGGTGTACAAGAACGAGGCCGGCCCATTGGTCTCATTTCCTTTCCTTGTGCGACAATGAAGTCCACTGTCTTTGCTCCCATTGCGTGGGCCTTCTTTTGTCAATGAGAAAAAAAGTATTTGTGTTAGAAAATGTTATACTTTATTTATTTTTTACGGTTTAAAATACATACTACACATGTTTTATATTTAAGTCATATGTTTTAATAAATCGAATGATATTATTTATATAAAAAAAATGAAAATTTTCAAAGAGGTATATATCATGTTTCAGTGAGTCGGAGGGGGCTAACGAAATGCATGAAAGCTCATGTATCTTAAGAATTAGGATTCATGGAATCCATATATATTAATTAATAGGGTTAAAGACATCGTATTTGCAAACATGAATGATCTCATTTAAGTCCTTGTGAAAATTGGGGCAGACACATGAGCCAACACACAAAAACCTAATTATCATCATCGGGTTAAAATTTCATTTAAATTTAACAGAACATTTTATCACAAATAATTGTGTAGACATTATAATCTTCATGAATAATCATAAAAACAAATTAGTCCATACAAATATCATATTATCCTTGTAAGATTTATTATATTTCTTCATTTACATTAAGGTATTGATTAAAAATTGTTATAAATTAAAGGATAATTTAATAATTCCATGATTATAGGTTAAATTTAAGTATGGTAAGTTAGGTTAGGATTAATTTTTGTTGAAACCAGGAATATATATAGGTTTTTGTGAGTTTTCAAGGACTTGTACGTCTGCCCTAACTTTGATAAGGACTTATATAGGATTATTCATGTTTGCAAGGACTTAAATATCTTTAACCCTAATTAATAATATAAAAAAAAGACCTAGCTAACCTGTATAATGATAATAACTTATATATGACCAACCAATATATCTATCAAGGGAAAATCAATAAAATCATAGACGAAACGTATTCCTTTTGACAGGGATTAATTAAAGTTGGTGGGGGAAGGTTGCATTAATTAATTAATTTATAACTACCATAGGTGAAGATGGTGATAGGGGCCGGAGGACCACCACTGCTGTGGGGATCGGAGATGTTTACATGTCACATGTCGCCGGCCATTCATCTACGGCCACCTCCACGGCCCACACGTCTTGAGAGTGACCGATTTCGTCAATGGCGCATCCGATACCGACGTAGTACCTATTGATTTCTCTTTCTTTCTTTCTTTCTTCCATTAGATTGATCACATCAGTTCTTGTTTTCTTCCCTTTGGGAGGGGGCTCTGTATGCTCCACTTGTGGTGGTGGTGGAGCGTGATTGAGCCACGATTCTATATATGGATGTGATGAGAGATTTGGATTTTGATAAGAGTCCCAAATTTGTGCACTTTTGTCACACGTCGTTTCTCTCTCTCCTTGTTACGTATGTATTTGTGTAAATATAGAGATTCTATTCAATCAGTTTTAGATTTATTAATAAAACATAAATAATAAAAATTGACTTATTATTTATCTTTGCTGGAACAATTATCTATCATGAAATAACTTATGTCATTATCTAAACAGAAAATTAATGTTGTCTTTTAATGAATTACAAACACCCAACCCACCGTATGTTTTTTTAACAAAAACAGAATAAGAAATGTGAGAAACAGAACAATATGCCTGTCGATGTACATACATAGATACTAGTTTAATACACACGCTAATGTGCGTGTTAATTATTAATCATAAATACATAATAAATAACGACTTAAAAATATATATTGTTTAAAAAAAATTATTTTAAAATAGGCTCATAATTTTTACCCTTTGTAATAAAAAATAAATAATAGCGATTATATCTTAATTGAATTCTATTGGGGCTACATAAATGGAAGAGATGATAAATTTGAGAGTTTCCACAAAATAAATGCAAATTAACTTTCAATAGAAAGACAATTGAAAATGTTTACAAATTGCCTTTTAATAAAAAATAAATTGAAGAGATTTATAAAGCATTCACGAAACCATCTTATATGAGTTGTATATGCATGAAAAATAAGATCCATGCATTTGAAACATGAATAATAAAATCTCTATATATTAGCAATATGTACAGAATACATGAGCAATACATACATGATCAATGTATACAAAAAATACATGATTAATACATTAAAAAATATGAAAACTAAAATCCCTACATGAAAATAAATAAAATCCCTGTGTATGAGCAATATATATATATAATATATAACCAATTATACATAAGCAATACATACCAAAATCTATATATGAGCAATTAGCAATACATACAAAAAAATATAACATATGAAAACAAATAAAATCCCTAAAACAAATGAGTCCATATACATGAGCAATACATACATAATCTATAACCAAACTATACATAAGTAATACATACAAAAAATCTAAAATCATTGTATATATATCTATGGCTATAATAGTAGAGTGAAAGAACTCGGCCCTCTTCAAAGAAAACACGTGTAATCAAAACAAATGAATCATGTGCCTTTGCAATTTTAGGAACCTATATAAGAGATCTAGGAGCTTATCTACAAATGCCCTATGGCTATAATAGTAGAGAGAGAATTCGGCTCTCTTCAAAGAAAAAAAAAGACACGTGTAATCAAAAGATATGAACTTGGTGCCTTTGCAATTTTAGGGACCTAGTTATAAATATAAGAAATTTAGGAGACTATTTGCAAATGCCCGGTTAAAGTCATAAAGTGTTGGGCAGGAACATGAAAGAGTTGTCAAGGACCTAATAATATATGAGTGACCCGAGGGCCTATCTGCAAATAACCATAGTCAGAGTAGTCGGTTATAAGAGTTGTTAGGGACCTAGTCATAAATACGAATAATCCGGGGTCCTATCTAAAAGAAACCGTAGGGGGGAGGTGGTCGTTGTCTTATTCGGATGCCATTCCTTTAATATATAATAATAATAATAATAATAATAATAATAATAATAGTATAGATACACCACAAGCCCATGCAACAAATCAATCACATGTACATCTAAGTGCACCCGCCGGGGGCGAACCCAATCCTCGACCCACCGACGTCGTAGATGACCCTGAACGTCTGCTGCTGTGTATTCCCTATAATCGCCACCCCCGAAGCGCTTGCGAACGCCAAGCACGTCGTGCTCCCATCGACGTCGATCAACACGTTCCTCGCCCCGAGGTCCAACGCCGCCCCTCCCTCGAACACCAACTTCACCGCGGGCGCGCGCACCGAGCGCGCGGACCCCTTGAAACAGGTATCCAATATAGAATAAGCCGGCGCACGCGGCACCCCCGCTAGCGCGCGCACGACCGCCTGTTTCAGCGCGGCGTACAGCGCGGGCTGGATGCGCGATATCACCGTCCCCGAGTCTATGATCGTCGTCCCGCCCGTCGACGCGCCCAGCGCGCGCCCGTTCACTACCACGCTCGTGAGCTTCAGCGCGTACAGTCCCCTGCTGTCGTACATCCTCGTGTACGCCGCGCGCCCCGCGCCCGTCCCCCCTATTGAGAGGTACCCGGTGGAGGACGACGTGGGGAGGCAGTACGAGAAGGCGAAGCCATACTTTGGGCCGAGCTGAGCCAGCATAGACAGCCTATTTTTAAAAAATGTTACTCAATTATTTTTATTTTTTAAAATTCAAACCACGCATTAAATGAGGTATATAAGACTATATTTTATGTTAAAAAAAATAACGAAGTGTAACAATGCTCACCTGTTTTTGTCCAGGCCTATCAAGCCCGCAGAGGCGCCGAATAGCCCCTCGTTGTCCTGACCGCACCCGTAAACGAAGCCCGAAAGCTGGCCCGTGCTGAGGGTGAGCGTGTCGCGACTTAAATACCCGACGGAATAGGAACCGTCACCGTAGCTTGCTTGGTAGATGCAAATGTTGCGCCTTGTGCACCCGGAGGGGTTGAGTGTTGCGGTTTGTAGGCCCAGACACTCTGGGCTCTTGCACGAGGAGACCTGATACGAGTTTGAGACCGTCGGGTTGAAAATCGGGCCTTGTTGGGCATGACACGAGACCACGCATGGCCGGCACTGGACCCAGCTGAGGGAACTGCCTGTGTCGACCACGACGGCGTAGGACTTGGAAGGCGTGCCGAGGCCGATGCGCGTCACATAGTTGCCCACGCCGATGGACTGGCCCGAGTTGAGGGGGACATTTATGGAGGAGGTGGACCATGGGCCTGAGTCGAGGAGGGGGGTTTTATTGGGCTTTGCGGTTTTGGGTTTTGTTAGGCGGGAGTTGAGGGATTGGACTCGAAGTTCGTCGTGGCGGAGGATCTCAGAGAATGGTAAGGGTGGGGTGGAGGAGAAGGGGGAGCACGGGCCGTGTGCATGGTGGAGTGTCAGGTGGAGGCCGGAGCTATTGAGGTGTTCGCCTGCTTAAAATAAAGAAAAATGTTGTATTTGGTTTGCCAATGATTATTTTTATTGTCTATTTTAAATCATTTTTAAAAATATATATTTATCTAATCAAATATTTATTTTTTAAATTTATATGATCAAATGAATTAAATGTATAAATGTATTTATATTTTTTATATAAATATATACTGACATAATATAATATATAATATGTTAAATGATGGTACATCAGTAAAATTGACTACAAAAGTGTGAGCGCATGAAACGTTGATCAGTTGACAACAGAATTTACTATAATGAATCATGCATGACTCACTATTTATATCTGATTAAAAAAGGACCCGAGTCGTCACAGGGCGGTTCCACTTCCACTGTGTGGTTGGGAACATGTTGAGATTTTATATTCTTCGAATTGTTCATAAATCTTATATTATATGGTTCAATTATGCAATCTTCTTGGTTGCGTGAAGAACACTATTTTTTTTTCCCAATGAAAATCAGTTTCATGGGTGTTTCAAGGAAGTAGAAAAACATTCAAGTATAGTTTATATTTGTGTAATCTTTAGATTTATTTCCGTTGTATTGAATCGCATCGAGGAGAATTGATAGAGGAGTTTATATGACTGAATGATAGCTAACAAATGAAATAACAAAAAAGAAACTTGCATGGTAGAAATTAATATAAACAAAAAAAAAAAACCAAGATTCATGAGAGAGCTAATTAAATATGTATATACCTGGGAGCGGAGCATCGCAGGACTTGTCGACCGCCCCGCCGGAGGGAGAGACGGCGCCGAGAAGGAGAGAGAGAACAACAGAGAAGAAGAAGAAGATGAAGGAGACCAACCCCATCTCTCCAAAGGGATTGAAGTCTCTCTAAACTTTGATGTGTAAATGAAAGGTTGAGGTCTCCATATATTTATAGATACAGAGAGAGTGTGGAGGATGCCTAGAGAGAACCTCATCTCTCACCACAAGAAAAATAATTGATGAGGGTCAAAATCCACTTGTGAACAATTTATGCTCAGGAAAGCGACCTCAACACCTCGTTGTAGAGTACCCATTCAAGAGAAAAGTTGGTGAAAAAAAAATGAATTTATCTGTATTCGAAAACTAGGACAATCTTTGTGTGACGGCACAAAACTTTTTAAGATAAACATGCATGATTTTTTTCTTGTAAAATATCAACTAAAATGAGAACAAGTAGAAGTATATTTAATCCCAATTATTTTTTCAAGCCCTTATTTTTTAATAGTTTACTGGATTTTAATAGCATATAAAAATACAAATAAATTAGCTAGTTGTGATTTTTTTTTCCTGGTACTTATCTCATGAAATACCCTTTGTGTCTGTTTGGGTAGAGACATAAATTATTCTGGGTTTTATATCTATTTTATGAATAAATAACTTTATTAAATGGAATAAGTGATTTTATATTTGGTTGTATTTTTGTTATTTTCATTGTAAAATGTAATAATAAAGGTTGAGTTGTTTGATTGATGAAAGATAAAATGTGAACAATGTATAAAAAGTTGATTTGACATATGAGCTCTATTGGTGTATAAAATGTGATGATAGGCGAATGGATGAATAACATAATTCCAGAAGGGTTTATAATACAAATATCAATTTATTCTCATCTAATTCTACATAACTATACCCACTTATTCTCTCTACCCAATCACATTTTTTTTATTTATTCTCTTCTACTCCCATCTATTTCTCCATCCGTAACGGGGCATTTATGGATTAATATTATATGATCCATGTCTTGTTCATTCACATTCGTAATTCCTTGTGTTTGTCATGTAAATGATTCAATCATTGTTACAATATGTTACAATATACAGAGAAGAAAAATCATTTCCACAGGTTGACTGGTTAAAAGAGAATAATAATCCACATTAAAATTGGAACCCAAGAATGACCCAATACATACAATCAAGCCATGACAAGGAACATTAACTAATCCAATATATTGGGCTATAAGTGGTCTAAAGGGGGAGGAGAATATAAAAACCTTCTGATGTCCTTTACATGTGTGTACATATTGATGATGTTGGAAGATCCTAGTCGCCTGACCCACCATGTCCTCCACTCTGAAACCTCCGGCCGGGGACCTGTATTTCCAGTACGGGTTCGTCATCATGAGAAGGTTGTAGGCAGTGGTAGTACCAGTGAGTACGATTCGGCACCAAACCCTCTATGAAGACGGGCAACATATCAAATCATTTTGCATCATCAAAGCTTGAAATTCCCATACTAATCTGGATCTACTTAAGTCTCATGAGACTCCGATTGCATGGTTAAATTTTTTGCGTATGCGACGTCGACGCAAGCAAATAATCAAAACCCATATCCAAACAATATTTGGCGTTGAGGGTATCACATGCTCGTGTTTGCATTCACAGTGTAAAAATTTAAAGTGCTCATGCTGAGTTATGTTGATCTACATAAGCCTCATGTGGCTCCGTTTAGATGGCCAAATTTTTTGCGTATGCGACGTTGACACAAGCAAATGCCAAAATCCATATCCAAACAAGCGTTGAGGACATCACATGTCTGTGTTTGCATTGATAGTGTAATTTCATAAGGTGCATTTAGTTGCGCGTGTGTAAAACTAATTTTGTAGGAATATGTGTTTTAAAACTGATTATGCAGAAAACTCGCCTCCCCCCATCCCCATCTTTTGAAAATCACAACTTTTAGGTCCTATTTGTTAGAAACATGCATGTAGAAAGGTGTTACAATAAAATTGTTTGGTTATACGATTATAAAAACAGTTTTCTACAAATATAAAAGTTGTCCAATCGTGTAAACAAACGCTGCCATAGATCAAGGAAATGACACCCCAAAACAAGTGATTTGGCACCTAGGCAAGGAAATGACCTTCCTACCCATGTCTTTTCCTTCAAATCTCATCCCTTGTCCCCGTCAATTTTATATAATGGGTGGTGGGCATCATATGATAGGAGTTTTTTGGTAAAAGGGACTGGCAGAGTCCGGAACACCACAAAGGTCACCAAATAGCCAGAAAACACCAATGGAAAGCTTCATCTATGCGCCTCGGCTTTAGTGTTCCCTTCAACTACCGCATATTACAAATGCGGGATTTAACACCTGCAATCCAAACACACCCTGAATTAAAATCTCCTTTGATTGGAATAAAAATAGGACAATCCATAAAAACAACCCTAGAGATTTTTTTATTGCACATTTACCCCACCCTCATCATTTTAATTGCATATTATAACCCTCGATCGGGCGCGCCACGAAAGTGATGTGCTTTTTTTTTAAAAGAAGACATGAATTACAAATCACCTCTAAATTGAGGAGTCCTTTTTTTATTATTTATATTCAATTTAAAATTTAAATTGTATTTCAATCTTATTTATTAATTTTTTATTTAAATTTAAAGTTACTAGAGTTTCTAAGATTAAAATAACATTTTAACTGAAATTTAAAATTCTAAATTTTAAAATCTTATAAAATTTAAAATCTCTTATATGTTAATTGAGATGCATTATTCAATCTTATCTATGAACATTGAGATATAAATTAATATAAAATTTAATTTTCATCTTTAAAATACAATTCAATTTAAATTTTATCTCCATCATTTTATTTTAATTCAAATTTTATCTTAATATATTAAATTTTAAATTCAAATAAAATATTCATAGATGAGATTAAAACAAATTTTAAATTCTATCTTGAAAATAAAAAAATTTAGGCGTAATTGAAGACGTGATTTATAAATCATGCCTTCTTTATGTAAAAAAATTTAAAAAAAAAAACACATCACTTTCTTGCATAATTGGGGGACAGGAAAAATAAAAATAAAAAACCCACTCCAATTAAAATGGGGTGGAGTTACGTTAAACGTGCAATAAAAAGATACCTAAGTTTTTTTTTCTCACAATTAACCCTAAGCCCCTGTTTGGGAAATGGAATAAGCGAGTATAAGGGTGATATAAGGGAGGTATAAGAATGGATTGGGAAAATGGTTGTTTGTTTGCAGGGTATAACTTGGTATTACTAAACCAGTTTAAACGAGTATAAGAGAGTATAACAATTCTAAGTAACCCCTAAGATAAGCTATACTCACTTTATCTATTCTCATGGGCCCACATGTCAAATCAATTTGTTACATCTTATCACATCAAATCATCTATCAACACCTCTTATACATCAAATGACTCACATGTCAAATCAATTTTTTTACACTTTATTTATATTTTATTCTTTATCAACTAAACAACTCAACCTTTATTCTTACGTTTTCCAATGAGAATAAAAAAAACACAACCAAACAGAAAATCTCTTATTCATGTAGATTTGTTATCTATACTGGCATAGTTATCTATCCAGAATAACTCAATTCCGCTATCCAAACGGAGACTAAGAATATAAGAACAGTTTAATCCATCGATAATAATCCAAAGGAAGTTTCAAAAATAAAAATGTCATATCAATATTTACTTTGGAATATACCAATTTTGTCTGAAATGATATTAATAAGGAATTGTCAAGTGATTTATGGGGATTTTCAACTAATATTGGATTGGGGAAGGGAGTTGCACTTCATAATGGGCGTTTGAGGATCGAGGTTTAATAGTATCTCCGGAGAAATATCTCTAACCGACCATTCGCCGTCGAGAACCCTCTCATTTTTCTTTTCTTTTTTTTTTTTCTTTTTTCTTTTTTTTTGCTCGTTTGGCTTTTTTTTCTCTAATTCATCTCACCTACTATAGTGTTGTATTTTAAAATGGACCCGTTTGGATGGAGACATAACCTATTCTGAGGTTTATACATATTCTATGAATTGTTGACTTTATCAATTGAATGAGTGATTTTGTGTTTGGTTGTGTTTTCAGTTATTCTCATTCCCCCATTTGGGAAGTGGAATTGCCTTATTTAGCCGTGATGGTTATACAGGGATAGATAACAGTGTTTGACAGAATAAGCATATCCGTGTTTGATTGCAATTTCTGTTATTCTTATTTATTCTTATTGGGAAATGTAAAATTTAGATTTTTGGTGTTTGGTTGACCTAGAATAAACTGTGAATAAATAGTTGATAAGGGATGGATATGGAGTTATTATTTTCAAAATGTCAATTTTGCCCTGTAATATAATTTTGTGTTTGGTGTAATTGATAAATATAAATCAATCCATGATAAGTGTAATTAAATCTGGACCGTCCATCTTATGTAATATTTGATGATGGACCTTTATATATATTGAACAATTAACTCTATGTGTGCTCAGTGTTGATTCCAATTGTTTTGTAATGATTCCAATTATGGGTTATGTGTTTATTAAATTTACTCAATCCCTTTGTCATAAATAGTAATAAATTAAAATATTTTTCTTTTTGTCTAATAAAATGTCACAAAATTATTAACAAATTTTATTATGAATCTTAATCTTTTTACAGTATCAAATAGACCTAATCATCTTATATATTGTGCCTCGATTGAATTTACTTATATGTGTTATATGTTAATTTTCAAGTAACTTATAATAGGGTCTATTGAGTTATTTATGCACTCATGCTATGTATTTTTTTTATAAACCAGGTAAATATATGTCAAAAACAATATATACAGAAATAACCTACGTAGTAATAGTTGATGTGTTATATGTTAAATTTCAAGTAACTTATAATAGTGTTGAAATAGTAATTTATGCACCTATACTATGTTTTTTTTTTTATAAACCAGGAAAATATATGTCAAAAACGATATATACAGAAATGACCTACGTAGTAATAGTTGCAAATATACTGCATATTTGATACAAAATCCCTGACATGAAACAACCAATTCACATTGATCCCTAATCATTGACATAACAACATACAATTTCACATTGCACATTAGAGTACACAACTTACAGTACTCAACCTCTTAACCTGTTAACATTACTAATCTACAATAAGCAATGCAAGTCAACATCAAGATTTACTCAGATAAATAATATAATTATTGCAATGAGATCCTCTATTGAAAGATAACAGCTCCAAAAACAATATATGGATGTTATTGATTACTAGTGAAGAGAACCTTTATAGTACTTTAGGCATGTGTTAATTAAATTAGACCATGTTAACACATATGGAACACACATATAAGAATACTGCCTGCAATAATGCGTAATGGATTTATATGGCATGACATATCACTCCCACACTTTAGTAAAGGTAAATCTTGGATTATGTTAATGCAATATGTGAAAGTAATATATTTATGACACATTTAAATTAAGAGATTTTTAGTTTTAAGTCCCCGTAAATTATAGGATTTAGCGATCGATCACTCACTTCTTCATATTTAGGTCTTAGTCCCTACATTTAAATGATAATTTAGGAATATATTCCTCTCAGGGACTAAAAAGTAAACTAAATAATTTAGGAATAGGTCCCTCCCATGGACTAAAAAGGAACATATCATTTAAATGTAGGGACAAAACCTAAATATGAAGAAGTGAGGAATCGATAGCTAAATCATATAGTTTACAGGGACTTAAAACTAAAAATCTCTTAAATCTATAGGGACTGTTAGCATTGACAAGTTAAAGATGCATAAGATACTGTAATTTGATAGAAAAGACATAATATTATATGTGTAAAAGAGGAGATCCATCTCTTCATGACCCATCTTATATACCCAAGAATAGTCCATATGCAAAATGTGGGAGCTAGAATTATAAACACATACATTGTCAAGATTGAGCCATATAAACTAACAATCAAAGCAGCCATAGAAATTTCTACCTAAACCAAAACAAGGGTCTCTCATCTTCCTATCCATGTTGGTCTCTCACAAAGGGGAAATGCATGCCATTAAAAAGATGCGTTAATTGGATTTATGAAATCACTCTTATTAGTACAAGATATGATTATGAGGTTCTCATGCTTTCAAAGTATGTGTGATGGATGCACAACAAATGGAGCTGACTATAGCAATTGTTCATGTAACAAGGTAAGTTTTTTTTTTTAAGAATGCTTGATAACTTCTAAGATATAAAATATTTGAGCATGTGTTTAAAGTTCACATAGAGATAATAAAGTTTACATAGAGATAGTTACAGAGTAGCTAGGAATTCCTGGAGAACCAGGGAACTAGTAGAAGTAGATGTAAACAAATCAAGTCACAAAGGACATCACTTTTTTTTTTCTTTTTCTAAAGTATAAATATATTTATCTAAGAAATGCATGACTCTTCGACTCATCTGTCTGAGTTCTGAAATTCACATTTTCTCATTTGACAAGAAATTTAAAACTACATAGGGGGTTGATATTAGGTTTAATCCAACAATACATACCAAATGTATGCAAACTATTTTATGGTGTGAAGAATAAATCCCTGTTATAAGCAGAAGAAACAACCCAATATGAATAAACAAGGTCATAATGATGAGATCTACAAAAATGAACAAAAACGCATAACCTAATCACCTCGTTCCTAATCACCGTCGTTCTTCCAAATCAAACAAGGAATGCACATGAAAAGCAATGTTCTTCAGCATAAGATCGCTCGAAAACCCATCATTTACCTTGAAATCTTGTAGCTAAATGAGGCGATAAGAAATCTGCTATTCACCGTCTTCGCTTGACGGGGAGCCACACAACAAGTCGGAGTCACCTCTGAAACCGATCTACACAGATTGTCGGAAGGCATTCATGGTGAATCGAAGGGAGGGAGAACTAGGGTTTCCATGGTTTGATAGAGGGAGCTGAGTGAGAGAGGTGAGCTCAGATGCGTTTTCGATTAAATGTGGGGAGTCAATGTGATGGGATGGCCCGTGGACACATGTACGAAGATGGATTAAAATCAGTGGAATTTCGACGGTTAGGATGCGATCAGATTTTTTGGTGTATTTTGGGTGGTTAAGATTGAATCACGTTATCAGAGTTCATTGATCGGACGGTCCTAAAGATATATGGGTGTATCATTGGGATGTGTCAAAGTAAGGGAGAGAAATTTTTTATAATGATGGTGAGGGATATTTTTATTCTCAAGAATAGATAAACTCTGATAAGTTATTCTCACATTTTATTAAAATTGTTATCAGGGTTTATCCTAGCTTAAACAAGCATAGCTATCGGAGTTTATCCGTGCCAAACAAACAGCGAATAAGTGTTATTCACCCCTATTCTCTGTTTATGTTAGTACACAAACTGGGGGGGGGGGGGGGTTGGGAAACATAATAATAAATGTTAAAGTATTTGGTTGATGAGGAATAAAATATAAATAAATAGTAAAAAATTGATTTAACATATGAGCAACATTGTATAAGAGGTGATGACAAGAGATGACATGTACTTTGATAGGTGGGTTCCTTTACACCAGTGAAGAAATAACATAATTCCATAGGAGGACTTGAAATACAAATATCAGCTTATTCTTACTTAACTCTACATAGCTATACTTTTTTATTCTCTCTACCCAAACATTTTTTTTCTTTATTCTCTTCTATTCTTCTAACCAAACAGCCCCTTAATAAAATCGTGATAGCAAATAAGAACAGTAAGAAATATTGAATTCTTTATTTTTGTCAACTAATGTTAGAACTCCACGTAAAATAGAATAAAACAAAATAAGAAAAAAATAGTGAACTGATGTCGACACAGAGAGCGACGACGCCCTAAATGGGACCCTGACATAAAAACTGTGACATAATCAGTTGAACATAAATGCATTCACCTTAACATGTTGTACTTGAAATGATTATGTCACCATGATGCACTTGTAATTATATATTGGGAGTTCTGATCCATAACTCCTCACCTGACATGGATTGGTTTTTCACCGGCCTAATCCCAGATTCCCACGTGATGTGTTCATGATAAGATAAAAATTCCAGAGGCCCCATTTAGATCACTTGAACTTTAGTCCAAATAAGCCATGACAATACTCTACGTTATAATCTAGGATAAATAATTATTTTCATATAAATAAAAAATAAGTTATTTTTTATTTGATTGTGTTATTAGTTATCTCATTGACAAATGCAATAATGATTTTTATTATTTAATTGATAATGAATGAATTATAGATAAAAAGTGAATAAAATGTGAATAATTATTTATAAAATGTAAAAAATTTATTTGACATATGGATCCCTTGATATAATAGGGGTAATGACATGTGATTTAACATGTTTGTCCTTTTTATACCAATGGAATAGATTGAATAGAATAACACAATTCTAGAGGAGACTTAGAATATCAATATCAGTTTATTCTCACATATTCTAGCATAATTATAAACAACCCCCCCCCCCTCCCCCCCAACCCCGTTCCATACAAACAAACTGACTTTTTAGTCATATTCCCCTCTATTCCTATCTATTCTCAAAATTTTGAATTTCAAAATATATTTCTTCTAATTGGGTTCCTCATTGACTGTTTGGTAGAGCATTCAATGAGTCTAAACTACTTGAATATTAGAAAAGAAAATTGTAATGAATGGCCAGGTCATGGTGTTGTGTTCCAATGATTTGGATTGATGGGTCTACCACACCAAATGCAATGAATAGATAACATTATCTTTTTTTTTTTTTCTCTCTTTTGATATGAACTAATGCGTGGTGGTATATATTTTGCATGAATCTATCAATGTATGATCAGTCATGTTTTCCTGGTCCATTCATCACCAGCATCTGAACAAAATAGATGTCATCAGTCCTTTGTGAATATACTAATTTGACTCTGTAAGGATTAGGAAGACATGACTGAATTCATTATGATTCAATTATATACCTTTATACTAGTGCATGGGAGTATATGGCCAAGACTGGTCACATTTAAAGGAATATAATACTTAGCTATTCACTGTGGAGCATGGACACAGCCAAGGCACGATATAAATAAGTAAATGTCATTTTGTGATTATGGAAAGTTTACTGTGATTTTAACATCATTGGTTCATGTAAACATAAACATTACAATGGTTATTGACAAAAAAAAAAGTCACAATATTGCGTCGCATAAGCATCGCGTTATGCGTGAGATTCTATCTTGTGTGATTGTGTCCAATGTATTTGAAATTAAAAAAATCATTTTAAAATTTGGATTGTATGTAATGCCAAAATAATGTAGGTGAAATAAAAGAAACATGAATTGCATTGGCGATTTTGGTTATGCCAAAATAATTGGGGAAGGATTCTGGGGGGTGACTTCTGAACAGAATGTTTGCTGACATCGTTCTCCATTATTTGGTCTGCATATTATCAAGTATTTCCAAATATACTGGAGAACCTGCACATGGAATGTTGTCTCAAACTTAAAATTGACATAGGTCCAGGAAAAAATAATTGTCCCCCTAACTTTTCGAAGTTTTTCATGTCTGTCAACGGTCTTTGAATTTTACAAACTTTCTTCTTTATTCAATTCCTTGTAATTAGGAAAATATGTACAACAATGGAAATAAGACTACAGTGTAGCAGGAATTATTTTCAGTCAGAGATTTAATTTCAATGTGATATCTTGAGATATGCCATCAAATATTTGGGAGGGATCAATAATTATCACAAGATAAAGCTGTTAAAGACTAGTCAATGATTGAGACTCACCTTTGTATCTTCTGAAACATTCAAATGTGAATTCCAGAGCTCTCAGTAAAGCACAACCATTTATCTGGGAAACTATATATCACTAATGCATCAAAAGCAGAATTACATTAAGGTTAAAAAAAGATCTATTAAATCTTGGGAGATAAAAGCGGATTATATATCAGTGTGAACATCTTAGATCAAATTATTTATTTAGGAATAAGCCACTACGGTTCCCATGATAATTGGACATCCTGATTCATCACAGGCATAGCACAGCAGTCAAATTAAATAAAATTGTCATTAAATAAACAACTATTATCATGTAATTAGATGGTGAAACCAAGGCTTGAAAAGCAAGGAAGGCAAGGGTTTACCTCCACATATTCAAACTAAACAAGAAGATTCCAGGTTCCCATCATACGCTAAAGTGATCACTTCTTCAGGTAGTTGCAAGTCTTTTTCAAAAACACACTGTTATAGATAAATGTCGCCTATGCTAGTCATCCATCTTGCCGGAAAAAATTACATGTACTTAAAACCATTGATAGTCTCATCCTTAGATGAGAGGAAAAGTCATAGGATCTAGTGAGATTATTTCAACCAAACAAGTATTCTGATTTTTAAAACAGTATTGGATTACTGTAACAATCACATCCCTGAAGCCTACAACCTCGTGTGTTTCTTTATTTCTAAGGCTCAACTCTTCATAATATCTTCTAATTTTAATGATCAAACCTAAAACTAATATAGTTATTCATTTCTTTTTCTCAAAAATAGACCTCAAAGACATTGGTTTCTACCTTTAATTGATGTCAACATTGTGATGTTAATGTCCTAACTAACATTCAGCTAACATAACATGCACTTGCTCTGGCAATCACTCTCCTAGTTTGAAAAGAGAAAAAAAAAATATTGATCAATCAATAGATGGGAACAGTGACCTACCAAGAGCTTCTAAGCTTCATGAAAGATGGTAAATTAATCTAATAGTGAGTTAGATACTTAGATTAAAACCTCACAGTGATTTCTAACAAATTTCCCATAAATTGATGATCTACCCATGACCATAGAAACCACTTCCACTCCATCTTCTCATCCTTCCAATATTATTATAGTAGTGCAACACATGTACACGTCAAATGCAATGAATTTCCCAACCATGCTTCACATGAAGAAAACTACGATGCGCAACTTCTTCAGTTCCATGGAAGTTCTGTTACAAACTAAATTTATATGTAGATCAACATCAATCAATATACTCACATTAATTATTTTCTGCCATTAACCTTGACCAGCCATCCTTTTTTTTATATATAATTGCAGCTGACTTTCTTCTTTACTACTACTTTTTCCAAAGTGTTTACACACAAAGCAGTTTTGCCAAAGACAATCCATGATCCACTTCATGTGATTCATGCATGATGTGGCACCCATATGTAATAACAGTTTGGCGTGATTGAAGAACTGACACTTAAAAGAAGATCCAGAGTCACATAGAATGTACCCTCTCAGACATAAATATTGCATCTCATCTTCCATTAAGAATGCTGAATAACTGCTTCCAAGTTGCTTCAGAAACAAACAACAGAGTGCCAAGGATCAACAGTGAAGCTCACATTAGCCAAATTGTCGTGCCACCAAACATTACTTATCTCCAATGTATTTCTATAGGCATTGTAATCAAGTATATTGTTTACTATTAAAACAGGAGAGACTGATTCCCCATGATAGGCGTTATCAAGGCATCTCCGGATCACAAGCAACTCATGGAAAATGGGGAAGAAGGTAAATTCTAATAACATGAATGACAGAACTTTGATTATAACATGTAAATCAAATTCAAGTGATTGGAAATAGAGATCCATGGTATTGGAGTCTTCTTATAAATCAAATACAATTTCTTAGCATGACAGAACACATTTCTTAAGATCGACAGCTATAACATGTAAATCAAATTCCACAACTCCAATTCAATCCGCTTCAGAGCGCCGACTGAACAGACATAGATAAGATGTTGCTACAATTTTATCACCATCACCTACTCTATGACACAAAGGGTTAACCGGTTAATGCAAAGCTTGGAACTAGGGGTTCCTGAGTCTCCTCACAGAAGCAAAGGTCCATATTCTATTAGTGACAAACATACAGTTCATGCAAATTGTGATCCATGGGGCTACTTATAAACCATAACCCCATAAAATTTTAAAAAAATTCAAAAAAAATTTGATTAGAAAAAAAAAATGTGCTGTTGGAAACAGTTACAGGCCTAATGATCTAGCACAAGAAAGCTTCTATTTCACTGGGAGAAAACAAGGATAACACTCTATAGGTTGCATGTCAGTGAATCATTTTGCATTCTCTTCTTCTTTCTCTGAATTAAGAAAACCTTATCTCTTAGCCAATTACACATTCAGTTTGCTGATACATATGCAGAACAGAGTGCTCCTATATTCAAAAATATTACTGGAAGTGCACCTCAAGTAATAACATTGATTTTGTGACATAAGGTAAGAAATGTGTTTCATCATTGCTTCAATTTCATGCATATTTGTAAAGGAAACTTAAATAAAATTAATAGAAAAAAAAGAGAAAAAGAAAAAAGAGCAGCAGCACGAATAATTGTGCCTGACTGACGAGAATTACAGAAACATCTATAAAAGGCTCAGGTTTAAAAATAACTGGAAACTTCACTTATCATGTAATATAACAACCACTAGTTCACAAAGCTGAAAAGCGGTCAAGAAATGGAGACTGAAAACCTTACCAGTCTCATTAATTCATTAATTAACGGTGAGAAACACTTATAATGTACATACATTTCTTGGGCCAATCCTGGATATTGGCTTGAAGAAAACCTACAGGTAGCTGCAAGAGAAGTACTTGCTGCCAGTTGCATACCTCATTGCACAGGATCAAAAAAACTTCTCATACTCCAGAGAAGGATGGTCCCAGACTTCCATATCCATATAGTCTACAAGAAAATATCACAAAAACTTAGAATGGGTAAATGAGAGCAGACTCAGAGAAACACAGGCAGTACTCCATTAACGAAAAAAGAGATCATTGCTTCTATATCTAAAATAAGTAGCACTGTAAATCATCTCAAGGTGACAAGATTTCTTCCCCAAAAAAAAAATAAATAAATAAAATAAACTAGAGCTTCAAAAAAAAGTTATAATTCCTTCTTTGACAGAAAATGGAAGCGACAGAGCTATGAATCAAAATTAAATACACCCTTATGGAACTAACAACTGCATTAGAAGCATACCACTTTGCATTTCACATCACACAATAACCATGATAAAAAAGTTTTGTATTTTGCAAACCAATCTCACACAAGTCACCACAGTGACACTAACCGGCCTTGCATATAAAACAAATAAAGAGTTCCCAGTAGTGCTGTGCATATCATAACGCACACCCAATTCCTCTCCATCATGTACATGTCACTCATTAGATATATTAACTACCACAAGGCTTCGCTTTGTCATGTAACCAGAAACATCTTTAGAATCACCTATATCTGGTTGGACGGTATTAATATTATGGCTAAACTTCAACCATCACGCACATCGAATACTTCAAAGCCCACTGAGCAGCAAAATAATCAGATTATAATTCCTTCCTCCCCACCCACCCACCCACCAACCCAAAAGCAAAACTAAAGGTGGTTCTCATACATATCCATGAAAGTCCCATTCAATACTGATATTCAAGAAGCCAGTGAAAGGGGTTTCCATCTGAACAATATACCTCCCTTCTTTGCAGTCCAGCTTGCATCAGTGATAAAGCTTGACAATTAACCTTCCATAAAGAACCACTAGCAACATCCCAAGATCAAGTCCATCCAGAAGTGGAAGAAAATATAATTCATGAAATATGGAATTTATGGGAGGATCCAACTCTTTGCTTCACAAGAGAACTGACACCCAATGAGCACTTATCATAGATACATTGTTCTAGTAACTACTAGCATTCCCATGAAGGTTGAAATTCTTTGAAAATTCATTCATTGTGCATTATGTATTGCACTTATTCATTTACTCATAGAAAGTTATGCAGAATATATTGTTCGATAAAAACTATATAAACAGGTGTAACAAAATTTTCGCCTCTGACCATAGGTGCACATGAATATTTGACTTTGTTATTTATTTTTTTATAATATTAACAAGCATTTAAAGCTTTCAATCGTTCAGACACATTCGGGGGATCGTCCATTAACATGCTCATATCAGCCTTGAATGTATAATAAATGCTCTTATGAAGTAACTGCATAAATGCTGTCTTGAATGTGCTTTAAATTTTGCTCTGCTATTCCCACAACCCAGATCAATCAATAAAAAGTGCAGTCAAATTAAGCAAGAAATGATACTATGCGACTGAAAATTTGGCATACTTAGAGGTATTTCTCCCAGGGATATGTATAATGAATCATCTACACCAGGAGCCACCTGAAAGAACAAAAAAGAAACACTGTCAGCCACAATTCACATTCTCTGTCAAAACAAAATTTTAGGGATCAAGACATCAAAATATTGGCAAACTTGTAGTCCAACGAAAAATACATAAATCATTCATTGCCCATTAGAAAATTTAAAAGAACTAATACAATCCATTCACGGATGGTAGTCAAAGAACCTGTCCACCATGAAAAGTCATTCCAGTCTGCAGGTTGTTAATATCTGCTTGTACTGACGAACAATTACCAATATCACTTCCAAAGAACTCAGGTATTGTAAGACCATAGCCATCCTGAATTTCAGGAAGACCATCCGGGTTAACTTGCTGGTTCAGAAAACTCTCAATGCTAGGATATATCAACTGACCCCTGTATTATGAACATTTTTAATTCCTCAATAGCAAACCACAACAAATAAGGAGAAAAGAAAGATCAATCACTTACAATAAAAACTTACTTTTCATTTGAGGAGTCACATGGATTGTCTTCCACCTCTAAGTCAATAACTTGAATTAGTTTTTCTTCCTCACCGTTGTCACTATCAATACTACTCCTATTATCAGCCATTGAAAGTCCAACATCCAACAATGCCTCCTTCCCAGCTTCTTCCATAACAGGATCATCAGGGACTTCTGTAATATCCGGTGCATCCATCAGATTAAGATCACAGATTTTGAATGACGCAACCATGAACTCCTGCTTTTCCTCTCCCAACTTAGGATCATCTTTAGTTTCCACTCTTGGTGACTCATTAGCATCTCCAGGCCCCTCCACATCCACCATTACTTCTTCGGCCGAGTTCATCTGCATAACCTCCGAGACACAGTGAATGTGGCAATCCTCATCGATAGGTTTCTCGTTCACATCTTCCTGGGTGATACATTGTTCAGAACTTTCCACACCGATTGGCTTACATGGGTCCGAGACCTCCTCCGAGGAAGCATTAGACTCAACATTCACCACACCAGTTTTCGGATCACTCGATAATACCTCAACAACTTCTTCCATATGATTCATTGGTTCTTTAGCAGGGGTTTGATCAGTTTTGGATTTCAATGGCTTATGCATCAATGATGATCGTGCCCTTGTGGGCACCTTCATAAAGCCACACGACTTTAGCAAACTACCCCCCTGTTCTTCGCCAATCGGCTCAACAACATCTTTCAATACTTCTTTCCCCATCTCCGCATTTCCTCCATTTTCATCTACCAAGCCATCACCTTCCCTGTCCTTCTCCTCCACATCCGACTTCTCAATCAGTCCCTTGTTCAACTCCACATCAGAAGCTGCCTTGGACCCCGAATCATCAGGGAACTCAAAATTCTCAAGATCCAATTCCAACCCACTCTTCAAAGGCGCCGCCGACGATTCAAAAGCAGACCTTCGTACCCCTGAATTGATATACTCGCCGCCACCACCGCCTCTGTGATCACCGCAATACCCAGCATGCATGAAATCATCCTCACCGTCCATCGCATCATCAAAACCCCGATTTCTTCCATTCTCCCGCCCCAAATCAGAGCCGTAGCTGCCCCTATACGGCCCCGACCGCCTCCTCGCCCGATAATTGTTCCTCGGCCCACCGAAATCCTCGTTGTACCTCCTCCGCCCCGGGAGCGGGCCCGCATCAGGGACAGCCCCGCCGAGTCGGGCCAACGCCGATGTTCGACCCTCGACGAACGCGTTCTCCCGATCGTCGCCTCGTAAATCCCTCACCATCGGTGGTCCTCCCCTCGGAGGGAGGGAATCCGGGGGGAGGAGACCCTTGGAGACCAGATACTCCGCCGCTAGCCGGCCCGCCTCCAGGAACACATCGGCGCGTCGCGACGGCGCCGCCGCAGGCGGCGGAGGCGGCGGAGGCGGTGGGATGTAGTGTTTGGGCGGCGGGGCACGGCGGTTGAAGCTGCGGTTGTAGTCGGCGTTGTAGGGGCCGCCGTAGGACGGTCCGATCACCGTCTGATGGTAGGCGGGGCTCCGATGCCGGCCGTGATGCATCGTTTGCTTCGATAAACCCTAAAAAAAGGTTTGAGTCAACGAGGATTCCTGATAGGGCCCCTTCTCAGGAACCCTAGTTTTTATTTTTCACGAATTCAACCAACTTGGATTCTGATTTTGTTTTTTATAAATTTTGGTTGATCGAATTGAGTGTTTTTGGAATGATTATTTTGAGATGGATTCGATATACTTGTCTGGATCTGGAGAGATTGGACTAACTAAAACCAGTTCAAAGAGAGAATTGTAGTGGGACAACTGTCAGGCCATAATAATTCCACGCTATCGATGGTACTGAGTTGGTTTTTTCTTTTTTTCTTTTTTTTTTTATTAAAGAATGGTAAATGTTTACTATTCGAATTTATTTATGAACTCAAATTACAAATTCTGAATAAAAAGAAAAAAAAGTAAAATAAAACAAAAAAAAAATATATTCACAAAAAGAGAGATATCATGGGCTGGGTTAGAAGAGTCATCTAACCGACCAAGCTAGATCAAAAAAAGTTCACCCTGTGATGCGCATGGTCCCTTCTCAAAATTGAACCTCCCCTTCTCTCGCAATGTGTCGACCACAATCCGACATATACCCTCGAAACATGTTCCACATGTTTTCTTGATACATTATCGTCCATTTGAAGATGACTTCATTGTGTGTCTTCCAAATCATCCATGTCCCCGCGGGTACTATGGACTGAGTTATCTGGGTTATTTGATCTGGATTTTATTATTACGATTTATTAGGATTTTATTTTTATAAATATTGTATTTGGTAAAATTAAATATGTAAAAAATAATAATAATAAGGATAATTTGGTTATTTCTTCAAAACTTTAAATGTTTTGATGGAAATTTGTGTGAAAGTTAGGAAAAAATGCATCAGTTATATATATTTCAATACAATAATGATTTTTGGGCCCCAATTGCTAGACCCCAACACAAGCTCCATATCTGAAATACCTATATTACCCCCCAACTAATATCACCATTTTTGCATAACCGTCCCAATTAATCCTGAGTTAGTTACGATTTATTTTTTTATTTATTTGATAACCGATCTTTTTCCTTTAATGTAGGAGCGATTACAATATATATTAATCTTTTTGTTTCTTTTTTATTAACCAATCCAATTTACCATTTTTATCGGGTTTTTTTTTTAAATCACAAAAAAACGACTTCAGTGTGTGTAACAGCAAGATCAGATCATCGGCCCGAAGATCTCGTCAAGATCAATCATCAACAGCTGTTGATTCATTCTTCAATGGCTATCAAATCGATATAAATCAGAGAAGAAAATAAAATATCTACCATTTTTTCCAATTGATCATATCCGAAATTGATACATCCAGGTTAGATTTTTCGAATCCCAAAAATTACAAGATTTTGCATTTTTTTTTAGTTTTCAGATGGATCGGTGGATTTGAAAACAAACATCGAATTTTATTTTTGTTTGGAGAAGAGAAGAATTTTGATTCATTTAATTTTATTTGTGACCAATTTGTGATGTAAACAATGACTCGCTAATCTTTTTTTAATCTAAATATACTATGTTGATTTTGATTTTTCGTTATGCATTTGAATCATCAGATACATGTATTGAATCTGAATTTTATTTTAAATTCACATACATGGCTTGTATCTTGATTTATATACATTGTTGTGTACCAAGTATGATCTGTACAATCGTTTATGATTGTGTGCTTGTATATAATTATGCATATTGTGTCATTCATCATATTCTTTTAGCTTTGTATCAACATTATTCGACTCATTCAGATTCAAGATTTTTAAATATAGTACATTATCACTTGTATGAAATGTGCATTTTGTTTTTTAAGATACATGTGTATCTTAAAAATTAAATCAAGAGTTTTTAAACAAATATAAGAGAAATTAAAATCATATATACCATCTATATTTCGGATACATATAAACAGGCTAATCTTTTTTCGATCTGAATATATTATGTTGATTTTGATTTTTCGTCATTCCTTTGAATCATCATATACATGTATTGAATCTGAATTTTATTTAATTTCAGATACATAGCTTGTAACTTTATTTATATGCATTGTTGTATATCAACTATGATCTATACAATCGTTTATGATTGTGTACTTGTATATAATTATGCATATTGTGTCATTCATCATATTTTTTAGCTTTGTATCAACATTATTCGACTCATTCATATTCAAGATTTTCAAATATAGTGCATATTCACTTGTATGAAATATGCATTTTGTTTATTAAGATACATGTGTATCTTAAAAATTAAATCAAGAGTTTCTAAACAAATATAAGAAAAATCAAAACCATATGAACAGTCAAATTCCACATCAATAAATGCTACCAGATATTTGTTATTTCAGATACAGTCAAAGATTTAAACATGTTTTATACAACAATTTCATATACAGTTGATTAAGATACATACAATGTTTATAAAAACATTAATCTATTTTCATCAAAGGATTTAAAAAAAAGTTGAGTATTCCAAAATATAAGATTGAAGTTTTTAATACACTAAGCTACTTCCTAATACCATGTAATGTGACTAATGAGATCTCTATTGCTACATAATTGCGTCATATTCATATTTATTTTCATAAGAGATTTTTAGATACAAGTACAGTTGATTAAGATACATGGATTGTTCTTTTGTAATCTTTGTAAATGTTACGTCGGAACCCTAAAATTTAAATTTTTTCAAAATATGTTACGTGAGGAGACGATTTAATGGTGCCACCTTTTGTGGGATTCAGTTGCATGTTTAATGAGGATGTTAGTTAGTTGGAGCCATTTTTTAAAATTATTAGAAGGGTAGTCTTGTTATTGTCATTTTGATAGTTAGAAAAAGTCAAATAAAGAATCAATAGGAAAGTGTCACCTATTGAGGCTTTCAAATGGGGCTTAATTTCTGGGCCCATGTAGCAACATTGATTTCAATAATATAAAAATAAATAGGTTAATTGAAGTGATATAAAATTAAATAGTATATTTTTTGATAGTATACATAGCCTTCACCACAGTTTTATCAATCTTGCTTCCAATAAGATTTGAACATGCACTTTCCCCGTGGGGGGAGGTGTCCTCTACCAGACGAGTCAACGCTCGCAAGGACAAGACTTATTTCAGCCCGTCACCCCCACAAATGGGCTCAATATGATAATCAACCTTCTAATACAGAAAATGTTAGACGCAATCATTTTTATCAACAAAAACTTAGAGCACTCGTGTATTCATTTTTTAAAATAATAAACATTATTTAATAAGGTATTATATTTTGATAAAAAAAAATGTTTATCATTCCATTTTGAGTTAAATAAACGCATTTTTAGTATGGGTCTGTTTGGATGGACTTCCCCAACGTTGGCGTGCGATCTCATCCCTTGAACGCAAGACTTCCAACCAAGCAGGTTTTTTCGTTTTTTGAAACTCATCCCCTGGCGTTTTACGCGTAATTTTTCTTGCTTCCCCGACACGTTAAAAAATTGCTTCTCGCGTACAGCCCCTCTTCCACCGACGTAGTAGTCCTCAACTCTTTGCCAAACAGACCCAAAAGCCTAGTTTGACATGGGAATAAAGGGTTGAGATAAGGAAAAAATTGAGTTAAATTACTTATTATCCCATATGGCATAAAAATGGGGGATAAAATATGGACAATTGTCCACATTTTGAGATAAAAAATGGGGATAGTTTGTTCTGGATAAAAGATAGAGCATGCTCTATCCTATTTTGTAAAATTGGGATATTTATAACTAACATTCCAAAAAAAAAAAAGTGTTCCACTAAACAATATTAATGCAATGATAGATTTGGTGTTTTTATAAAAAATTTGAAGTTATCACATATTTTATCCAAATGCAAGATTGAGGATAAGAACACAAAAAATGAGGATAATAAAAAAAATATTAATAAATACAAATATGGATAAAAATAGTGGATTTTTTATCCGGCTAACTTATCATAAAAATTTATTCATTTATTAAGCTAGATCTAAATAAAAAAATATTTAATAAAGCATAGGTATACAAAATTTGATTTTTGACGGTAAAAAAAATTGAGTGGAACCGTGAGTAGAGTGTAACATTTTCCGAATGAAATGGATCGGATATGGATTCAACGTATTCATACGATCTAGTCTAGGTTTTCATGTAGCCCGTACCATTGTCATCCTAAAAACTGATCAGCTCCAATTGTTACGTTACAATTTACAACCCACCAAGAGAGGTGGCAAAAAAAAAAAATCCTTCTATACTCTGTTTTTCTCATGTTTTCTCTCATAAAGAGAGCCTCCCTTCACACCTCCTTCAAAACAAGCATCAGAAAGCACTTTTGCTTCAGCACCAACAGCACCGTATTTAAAAAAACTGCTGTGTATAGCTTCGGCGACGGCAGCAATGGCGCGCTTGGCGACCATTCCACCATCGGCGTCGATGCTTACGAGGCAACGCGAGTTCCAAGGCTCCCCGACGATGTCTCCAGCATCGCCACTGGGCACTACCACTCCCTCGCCGTGACCAGCGACGGGGAGGTCTGGGCTTGGGATCGCAACGATCAGGGCCAGCTTGGGAGGCCCGTTTCTTCTCCAAGGTTGGACCTTTTCGGTGTGAATTTCAAGACCCATTGTTTTATTTTGCGTTAATAGTTGATTATCGAGGGGGCTATGGGGCGCTCATTAGAAACTCCAATGGTGATTATATCACTGGCCTGGCGGGGAGACTGGATCTTCCCTCCATTAATCTCCTTGAGCTTAAGGCGATAGAGCAAGGTGTTTTGTTAGGAAGTTCTATTCGCGCTCACAAATTATGGATTGAATCTGATTCCACCACTGCCCTGGCCTGGTTGAATGGGCGAGGTACTATTCCCTGGACTGCCATTCGATCTCTCTGAAACATTCACCAATATCTTGATCAATTGGAAGACTGGGAGGCCGCACATATACACAGGAAAGGGAACTCTCCAGCTGACATCCTTGCTGCCTTTCAATCTATAAGGGGGGAATCTATTTTTCTCCCTAGTCAGCTATGGGAAGAACTTGCTAGAGCAATCGAAAAGGATAGACAAGTGATTGGATATAAGCGTGTAAGGTAGCCATTGACAAGGCTCCCTGATTTTCAATGAAAACAGGGGTTGTTGAGGGTAAAAGGGATGTTCTTTCTTTAAGACATCTTTAGCCCCTCTTAATCCATTTTGTTTTTTTGTAAAGGCTTATGTAAAGGATTGTGATTTTGTAAAAATTTCATAGTAATACAACTTTTTGATTACCAATAAAAAAAAAAAAAGTTGATTGGATTGGTTGGTTTGATCTGTGTATGCTTTGACCCATATGTTTCCAAGGTTGGGTCTTTTTGGTCCAGGCTTCATGAATCCAAGTCTTAGATTCAATCAAAATTTGAGTTTGTGTTTGTTTGAGGATGATCTGTTGTCATTTCATATTTGAAATATCATGTTTTCTTAATGCTGATATGTTTTGAATTTGATTGGATTTCCTGGATAAGTGTGCTTCTATGATTTGCACTTACCATTTGGAAGTTGGACTCTACTGTATTGCATGTCTCGTCTCAGTATTGTTTATGATTCCAAAGGAATTGTGAGCGAACCAATCGCTTCTCTTGTTGATGGATCTACATGACGGAAAAGAAATGAATAATCCTACATCCATGGCAGAAAGACATTATCACTAGAATTTGTCAAAAATTTGGAGTATTTACAATCTCTCACCTTCTCTCATTGTATCTCAAACAATTGTTTTTTTTCTTCTTCAATCCTATCAAGAGTTACAAGCACGCACACACAATATGTGTATTTATATAGTGTGTATGTGATGAGAATGCCACTCTTGTGGAAAATTGCAAAAACTCAACATGCATTTCCATGGAATTGGCAACTCAATCTCGATCACATAACTCAAGCCACATCCGGATCAGGAACAAATGGGGGTTAGACTACAAGATAAACTTTGATTTACAGTAGAACATTCTACCACTGTCCACAACTAACATTCACCTGATTGCATCAAAGAAGTATGTTTTCAAAAATAATGATCTTTCAGGACATGTAGAAGAAGTATAACAGTTGAATGGCAACTGTGCCTGTTATCGTACCGAAGAAATATGATCTAATGGCTTTGGCCTTTTATAGCTCCCGTTATTATGGGAAGAAAGAATGCATATGCAGGAGCCAAGCCATTGTTGAGGACATCATAACCACATCAGGAAAATATGTTGATTCACCAAGTCTTTCATAGCCATTTTAAGGAGGAGAGGGCAGTATCTATGTTTGATCTTTTATTACTACAGCACCATGTCAAATATCTTTTAGAAAGACCATCACTTGATTGTCATAGCTTGATGCTAAAAGGCCTTTTTCGTTTTTAAGATTGTCATACCAGAGCTCTCAGTAAAGCACAACCATTTATCTGGGAAACTATATATCACTAATGCATCAAAAGCAGAATTACATTAAGGTTAAAAAAAAAGATCTATTAAATCTTGGGAGATAGAAGCGGATTATATATCAGTGTGAACATCTTAGATCAAATTATTTATTTAGGAATAAGCCACTATGGTTCCCATGATAATTGGACGTCCTGATTCATCACAGGCATAGCACAGCAGTCAAATTAAATAAAATTGTCATTAAATAAACAACTATTATCATGTAATTAGATGGTGAAACCAAGGCTTGAAAAGCAAGGAAGGCAAGGGTTTACCTCCACATATTCAAACTAAACAAGAAGATTCCAGGTTCCCATCATACGCTAAAGTGATCACTTCTTCAGGTAGTTGCAAGTCTTTTTCAAAAACACACTGTTATAGATAAATGTCGCCTATGCTAGTCATCCATCTTGCCGGAAAAAATTACATGTACTTAAAACCATTGATAGTCTCATCCTTAGATGAGAGGAAAAGTCATAGGATCTAGTGAGATTATTTCAACCAAACAAGTATTCTGATTTTTAAAACAGTATTGGATTACTGTAACAATCACATCCCTGAAGCCTACAACCTTGTGTGTTTATTTCTAAGGCTCAACTCTTCATAATATCTTCTAATTTTAATGATCAAACCTAAAACTAATATAGTTATTCATTTCTTTTTCCCCAAAATAGACCTCAAAGACATTGCTTTCTTCTACCTTTAATTGGCATCAACATTGTGATGTTTATGTCCTAACTAACATTAAGCCAACATAACATGCACTTGCGATGGGCCTATGGCAATCACTCTCCTAGTTTGAAAAGAGAAAAAAAAATATATTGATCAATCAATAGATGGGAACAGTGACCTACCAAGAGCTTCTAAGCTTCATGAAAGATGGTAAATTAATCTAATAGTGAGTTAGATACTTAGATTAAAACCTCACAGTGATTTCTAACAAATTTCCCATAAATTGATGATCTACCCATGACCATAGAAACCACTTCCACTCCATCTTCTCATCCTTCCAATATTATTATAGTAGTGCAATTATCATTTTCACATGTACACGTCAAATGCAATGAATTTCCCAACCATGCTTCCCATGAAGAAAACTACGATGGGCAACTTCTTCACTTCCACGGAAGTTCTGTTACAAACTAAATTTATATGTAGATCAACATCAATCAATATATGTGTTCACATTAATTATTTTCTGCCATTAACCTTGACCAGCCATCCATTTTTTTTTATATAATTGCAGCTGACTTTCTTCTTTACTACTACTTTTTCCAAAGTGTTTACACACAAAGCAGTTTTGCCAAAGACAAAATCCATGATCCACTTCATGTGATTCATGCATGATGTTGCACCCATATGTAATAACAGTTTGGCGTGATTGAAGAACTGACACTTAAAAGAAGATCCAGAGTCACATAGAATGTAGACATAAATATTGCATCTCATCTTCCATCAAGAATGCTGAATAACTGCTTCCAAGTTGCTTCAGAAACAAACAACAGAGTGCCAAGGATCAACAGTGAAGCTCACATTAGCCAAATTGTCGTGCCACCAGACATAAATATTTCTATAGGCATTGTAATCAAGTATATTGTTTACTATTATAACAGGAGAGACTGATTCCCCATGATAGGCATTAAGGCATCTCCGGATCACAAGCAACTCATGGACAATGGGGAAGAAGGTAAATTCTAATAACATGAATGACAGAACTTTGATTATAACATGTAAATCAAATTCAAGTGATTGGAAATAGAGATCCATGGTATTGGAGTCTTCTTATAAATCAAATACAATTTCTTAGCATGACAGAACTCATTTCTTAAGATCGACAGCTATAACATGTAAATCAAATTCCACAACTCCAATTCAATCCGCTTCAGAGCGCCGACTGAACAGACATAGATAAGATGTTGCTACAAGTTTATCACCATCACCTACTCTATGACACAAAGGGTAACCGGTTAATGCAAAGCTTGGAACTAGGGGTTCCTGAGTCTCCTCACAGAAGCAAAGGTCCATATTCTATTAGTGACAAACATACAGTTCATGCAAATTGTGATCCATGGGGCTACTTATAAACCATAACCCCATAAAACTTTAAAAAAAATCAAAAAAAATTTGATTAGAAAAAAAAATGTGCAGTTGGAAACAGTTACAGGCCTAATGATCTAGCACAAGAAAGCTTCTATTTCACTGGGAGAAAACAAGGATAACACTCTATAGGTTGCATGTCAGTGAATCATTTTGCATTCTCTTCTTCTTTCTCTGAATTAAGAAAACCTTATCTCTTAGCCAATTACACATTCAGTTTGCTGATACATATGCAGAACTGAGTGCTCCTATATTCAAAAGTTTTACTGGAAGTGCACCTCAAGTAATAACATTGATTTTGTGACATAAGGTAAGAAATGTGTTTCATCATTGCTTCAATTTCATGCATATTTGTAAAGGAAACTTAAATAAAATTAATAGAAAAAAAAGAGAAAAAGAAAAAAGAGCAGCAGCACGAATAATTGTACCTGACTGACGAGAATTACAGAAACATCTATAAAAGGCTCAGGTTTAAAAATAACTGGAAACTTCACTTATCCTGTAATATAACAACCACTAGTTCACAAAGCTGAAAAGCGGTCTAGAAATGGAGACTGAAAACCTTACCAGTCTCATTAATTCATTAATTAACGGTGAGAAACACTTATAATGTACATACATTTCTTGGGCCAATCCTGGATATTGGCTTGAAGAAAACCTACAGGTAGCTGCAAGAGAAGTACTTGCTGCCAGTTGCATACCTCATTGCACAGGATCAAAAAAACTTCTCATACTCCAGAGAAGGATGGTCCCAGACTTCCATATCCATATAGTCTACAAGAAAATATTACAAAAACTTAGAATGGGTAAACGAGAGCAGACTCAGAGAAACACAGGCAGTACTCCATTAACGAAAAAAGAGATTAATTGCTTCTATATCTAAAATAAGTAGCACTGTAAATCATCTCAAGGTGACAAGATTTCTTCCCCAAAAAAATATATATATATAAAAATAAACTAGAGCTTCAAAAAAAAGTTATAATTCCTTCTTTGACAGAAAATAGAAGCGACAGAGCTATGAATCAAAATTAAATACACCCTTATGGAACCAACAACTGCATTAGAAGCATACCACTTTGCATTTCACATCACACAATAACCATGAAATAAAACTATTGTATTTATCATAACAAGAATGAAAAGCAAACCAATCTCACACAAGTCACCACAGTGACACTAACCGGCCTTGCATATAAAACAAATAAAGAGTTCCCAGTAGTGCTGTGCATATCATAACGCACACCCAATTCCTCTCCATCATGTACATGTCACTCATTAGATATATTAACTACCACAAGGCTTCGCTTTGTCATGTAACCAGAAACATCTTTAGAATCACCTATATCTGGTTGGACGGTATTAATATTATGGCTAAACTTCAACCATCATGCACATCGAATACTTCAAAGCCCACCGAGCAGCAAAATAATCACATTATAATTCCTTCCTCCCCACCCACTCACCCACCAACCCAAAAGCAAAACTAAAGGTTGTTCTCATACATATCCATGAAAGTCCCATTCAATACTAATATTCAAGAAGCCAGTGAAAGGGGTTTCCATCTGAACAATATACCTCCCTTCTTTGCAGTCCAGCTTGCATCAGTGATAAAGCTTGACAATTAACCTTCCATAAAGAACCACTAGCAACATCCCAAGATCAAGTCCATCCAGAAGTGGAAGAAAATATAATTCATGAAATATGGAATTTATGGGAGGATCCAACTCTTTGCTTCACAAGAGAACTGACACCCAATGAGCACTTATCATAGATACATTGTTCTAGTAACTACTAGCATTCCCATGAAGGTTGAAATTCTTTGAAAATTCATTCACTGTGCATTATGTATTGCACTTATTCATTTACTCAGAAAGTTATGCAGAATATATTGTTCGATAAAAACTATATAAACAGGTGTAACAAAATTTTCGCCTCTGACCATAGGTGCACATGAATATTTGACTTTGTTATTTATTTTTTATAATATTAACAAGCATTTAAAGCTTTCAATCGTTCAGACACATTCGGGGGATCGTCCATTAACATGCTCATATCAGCCTTGAATGTAAAATAAATGCACTTATGAAGTAACTGCATAAATGCTGTCTTGAATGTGCTTTAAATTTTGCTCTGCTATTCCCACAACCCAGATCAATCAATAAAAAGTGCAGTCAAATTAAGCAAGAAATGATACTATGTGACTGAAAATTGGGCATACTTAGAGGTATTTCTCCCAGGGATATGTATAATGAATCATCTACACCAGGAGCCACCTGAAAGAACAAAAAAGAAACACTGTCAGCCACAATTCACATTCTCTGTCAAAACAAAATTTTAGGGATCAAGACTTCAAAATATTGGCAAACTTGTAGTCCAACGAAAAATACATAAATCATTCATTGCCCATTAGAAAATTTAAAAGAACTAATACAATCCATTCACGGATGGTAGTCAAAGAACCTGTCCACCATGAAGAGTCATTCCAGTCTGCAGGTTGTTAATATCTGCTTGTACTGACGAACAATTACCGATATCACTTCCAAAGAACTCAGGTATTGTAAGACCATAGCCATCCTGAATTTCAGGAAGACCATCCGGGTTAACTTGCTGGTTCAGAAAACTCTCAATGCTAGGATATATCAACTGACCCCTGTATTATGAACATTTTTAATTCCTCAATAGCAAACCACAACAAATAAGGAGAAAAGAAAGATCAATCACTTACAATAAAAACTTACTTTTCATTTGAGGTGTCACATGGATTGTCTTCCACCTCTAAGTCAATAACTTGAATTAGTTTTTCTTCCTCACCGTTGTCACTATCAATACTACTCCTATTACCAGCCATTGAAAGTCCAACATCCAACAATGCCTCCTTCCCAGCTTCTTCCATAACAGGATCATCAGGGACTTCAGTAATATCAGGTGCATCCATCAGATTAAGATCACAGATTTTGAATGACGCAACCATGAACTCCTGCTTTTCCTCTCCCAACTTAGGATCATCTTTAGTTTCCACTCTTGGTGACTCATTAGCATCTCCAGGCCCCTCCACATCCACCATTACTTCTTCGGCCGAGTTCATCTGCATAACCTCCGAGACACAGTGAATGTGGCAATCCTCATCAATAGGTTTCTCGTTCACATCTTCCTGGGTGATACATTGTTCAGAACTTTCCACACCGATTGGCTTACATGGGTCCGAGACCTCCTCCGAGGAAGCATTAGACTCAACATTCACCACACCAGTTTTCGGATCACTCGATAATACCTCAACAACTTCTTCCATATAATTCATTGGTTCTTTAGCAGGGGTTTGATCAGTTTTGGATTTCAATGGCTTATGCATCAATAATGATCGTGCCCTTGTGGGCACCTTCATAAAGCCACACAACTTTAGCAAACTACCCCCCTGTTCTTCGCCAATCGGCTCAACAACATCTTTCAATACTTCTTTCCCCATCTCCGCGTTTCCTCCATTTTCGTCTACCAAGCCATCACCTTCCCTGTCCTTCTCCTCCACAGTCTCCACATCAGCCGACTCCGGCTTCTCAATCAGTCCCTTGTTCAACTCCACATCAGAAGCTGCCTTGGACCCCGAATCATCAGGGAACTCAAAATTCTCAAGATCCAATTCCGACCCACTCTTCAAAGGCGCCGCCGACGATTCAAAAGCAGACCTTCGTACCCCCGAATTGATATACTCGCCGCCACCACCGCCTCTGTAATCACCGCGATACCCAGCATGCATGAAATCATCCTCACCGTCCATCGCATCATCAAAACCCCGATTTCTTCCGTTCTCCCGCCCCAAATCAGAGCCGTAGCTGCCCCTATACGGCCCCGACCGCCTCCTCGCCCGATAATTGTTCCTCGGCCCACCGAAATCCTCGTTGTACCTCCTCCGCCCCGGGAGCGGGCCCGCATCAGGGACAGCCCCGCCTAGTCGGGCCAACGCCGATGTTCGACCCTCGACGAACGCGTTCTCCCGATCGTCGCCTCGTAATTCCCTCACCATCGGTGGTCCTCCCCTCGGAGGGAGGGAGTCCGGGGGAAGGAGACCCTTGGAGACCAGATACCCCGCCGCGAGCCGGCCCGCCTCCAGGAACACATCGGCGCGTCGCGACGGCGCCGCCGCAGGCGGCAGCGGCGGCGGAGGCGGTGGGAGGTAGTGTTTGGGGGCGGGGCACGGCGGTTGAAGCTGCTGTTGTAGTCGGCGTTGTAGGGGCCGCCGTGGGACGGTCCGATCACCGTCTGATGGTAGGCGGGGCTCCGATGCCGGCCGTGATGCATCGTTTGCTTCGATAAACCCTAAAAAAAGGTTTGAATCAACGAGGATTCCTGATAGGACCCCTTCTCAGGAACCCTAGCTTTTTATTTTTCACGAATTCAACCAACTTACGATTTTGTTTTTTATAAATTTTGGTTGATCGAATTGAGGGTTTTTGGAATGATTATTTTGAGATGGATTCGATATACTTGTCTGGATCTGGAGAGATTGGACTAACTAAAACCAGTTTAAAGAGAGAATTAATTAATTCCACGCTATCAATGGTACTGGACCTGAATTAATTAATTCTGGGGCAAGTATTGGACTGATTTTTTTTAAAAAAAAAAAAGTTAGATGTTTTCTATTCGAATTTATTTCTAAACTTGAATTACAAATTTTGAATAGAGATAGAAAAGAATAAATAATGCAAAAAAAAAAAACATATTCACAAAAAAAAAGACCTCATAAACTGGGTTAGAAGAGGTATCTAACCGATCAAGATAAATAAAAAAAAGTCCACTATTACCCTGTGATGCGCATGGCCCCTTCTCGTAACTGGACCCAGGGGCGGAGCTAGGGGGCAGGCTGGCCCCACTATTACCCTGTGATGCGCATGGCCCCTTCTTGTAACTGGACCCAGGGGCGGAGCTAGGGGGCGGGCTAGCGCCCCCCCCCCCCCCCCCCCCCCAACATTCACCGAAAAAGATTAGGTTGAAATGGTATTTTGCATATAAGTCCCTCAAAAAATCTTATATTGTCAATGACCATCATTTAAATTATATTCCCTGCCCTTAAAAGAGTTTTAATTTTGTATCAAGACCCTTTTGAGGGGTATATTTGAACAATAATTTTTTTCAATTTTACAGGAATATCATCCAGAAAATGGATATTATTGAAAATAGTAATTCACCAAGGTTAATTTGACAAAATAAGATCTGTTCAGGGGTATATGCAAACAATTCTAATTGAAATGAGTAGGTTTGAAATTGAAAATTGTTATGTACAGTCCTGTTTGTATCTTAATAAGCATGCAAACATTTTTTTTTTTTTAAGTGAATACTCATATAATAAAGTATATTAATCTTTTTGACAAAATAAGATCTGTTCAAGGGTATATATATGAAAAAAATTCTAATTGAAATGAGTGAGTTTGAAATTGAAAATTGTTATGTGCAGTCCTATTTGCATCTTAATAAGCATGCATACATTTGATTTTTTTTAAGTGAATACTCATATAATAAAGTATATTAATCTTTTATGGAAATGAAGTTTGTATCATATGAAATAAATACATAATTTGTGTTTTCTGTAATAGTGCATACAAAGATAATGGAATATATACTCTGTTAACTAATTAATATATACTGCGTTAACTAATTTTATATATTACATTAGACGTGGTAAATGAAAATAGGGCTATAAAATGGACTCGGTGTATGAGCTCCCATTAAGATTTGGAGTCGTGGGTCAACTAAAAAAATTGTGAAAAATTTTGAGATGTTGAAAATCACTTATTGGTTTAACGTTTTTTTTGTTTATCTTGATTTTTTTGTCATTATTATATTGAGTTTCTAAGTTTTTTTAAAAGTTAAATTTGAAAATATATTTATAAAATATAAGCCAAAAGAATATTATATCCTTATATGTTTTTATAATCAATTATTTTCTTCATATTCATAATTTTAATTTTTAAGGCTTCATTTTTTCTATTTTCCATTATGAGAGTAATGAGATTTCAAGATTTTTCATAGATCTTTTATAAATTATCATATATCTGGCCCCCTCTTATTTTAATTCCTAGCTCCGCCCCTGACTGGACCTCCCCCGCTCTCGCAGTGTGTCAACTCCAATCCGACATACACCCTCGAAACATGTCCCACATATTTTCTTGATACACCCTCGTCCCTTTGAAGATGGCTTCGTTGCGGGTCTTCCAAATCGTTCATGCCCCCGCCAGTACTATGGACTGAGTTATCTGGGTTATTTGATCTGGATTTTATTATTACGATTTATTAGGATTTTATTTTTATAAATATTGTATTTGATAAGATTAAATATGTAAATAATAATAATAATAATAATAATAATAATAATGATAATTTGGTCATTTCTTCAAAACTTTAAATGTTTTGATGGAAATTTGTGTGAAAGTTAGGAAAATATGCATCAATTATATATATTTCAATAATATAAAAATAAATAAGTTATTTGAAGTGGTATAAAATTAAATAGTATATTTTTAGATAGTATGCATAGCCTTCGCCATATTTTTACCAATCTTGCTTCTAGCAAGATTTGAAATGCACTTTTCCCGTGGGGGGAGGTGTCCTCTACCAGGCGAGTCAACGCTCGCAAGATGAGAGTTATTTCAGCCCATCACCCCCATAAATGGGCTCAATATGATAACCAATCTTCTAATATAGAAAATGTTAGACTCTGCCATTTTTATCAACAAAAACACAGAACACGTATTCATTTTTTAAAATAATAAACATTATTTAATAAGGTATTATATTTTAATAAAAAATGTTTATCATTCCATTTCAAGTTAAATAAATGCATTTTTAGTATGAGTCTGTTTGGATGGACTTCCCCAGCGTTGGCGTGCAATCCCATCCCTTGAAAGCAGGACTTCCAACCAAACAGGTTTTTTCGTTTTTTGAAACACATCCCCTGGCGTTTTACGCGTAATTTTCATTGCTTTCCCAACGCGTAAAAAAATTGCTTCTCGCGTATTTGCCAAACAGACCCAAAGGCCTAGTTTGGCATGGGGATAAAATGTTAAGATAAGGAAAAAATTGAGTTAAATCACTTATTATCCCATGTGATATAAAAAGGGGGATAAAATATGGACAATTGTCCACATTTTGAGATAAAAATATGAATAGTTTGTTCTCAGTAAAAGATGGAACATGCTTTGTCCCCATCCTATTTTGTAAAATTGGGATAACATTTATAACTAACCTTTCAAAAAAAAAAAAAAAATGTGTTCCACTAAACAATATTAATGCAATGATAGATTTAGTATTTTTTTTTTAAATTTGAAGTTATCTCATATTTGATCTAAATGCAAGATTTATGATAAAAACACAAAAAATGAGAATAAAAAAAAAACATTAACAAATTCAAATATAGATAAAAATAATGGATTTTTTATCTTCATAGTTAGATTAACTTATCATAAAAATTTATCCATTTATCAAACTAGACCTAAGTAAAAAAAATATTTAATAAAGTATATGTATACAAAATTGTAGTTTGGACAGTAAAAAAAATTGAGTATAACCGTGAGTAGAGTGTAACATTTTCCGAATGAAATGGATCGGAAAATTCCTAAAAACTGGTCTAGGTTTTCATGTAGTCCGTACCATTGTCATCCTAAAAACTGATCAGCTCCAATTGTTACGTTACAATTTACAACCCACCAAGAGGGGGCAAAAAAAAAAAAAATCTTTCTATACTCTGTTTTTCTCATGTTTTCTCTCATAAAGAGAGCCTCCCTTCACACCTCCTTCAAAACAAGCATCAGAAAGCACTTTTGCTTCAGCACCAAAGGCCAAAGCCTTAGATCGTAATTCTTCGGTATGATAACAGGCACAGTTGCCATTCAACTGTTTTACTTTTTATACATGTCCTGAAAGATCATTATTTTTGAAAACATGCTCCTTTGATGCAATCAGGTGAATGCCAGTTGTGGACTGTGGTCGAATGTTCTACTGTAAATCAAAGTTTATCTTGTAGTCTAACCCCCATTTGTTCCTGATCCAGATGTGGCTTGAGTTATGCGATCGAGATTGAGTTGCCAATTCCACGGAAATGCATGTTGAGTTTTTGCAATTTTCCACAAGAGCGGCATTCTCATCACATACACACTATATACATACACATATATTGTGTGTGCGTGCTTGTAACTCTTGATAGGATTGAAGAAGAAAAAAAACAATTGTCTGAGATACAATGAGAGAAGGTGAGAGATTGTAAATACTCCAATTTTTTTTACAAATTCTAGTGATAATGTCTTTCTGCCATGGATGTAGGATTATTCATTTCTTTTCCGTAATGTAGATCCATCAACAAGAGAAGCGATTGGTTCGCTCACAATTCCTTTGGAATCATAAACAATACTGATATGAGACACGCAATACAGTAGAGTCCAACTTCCAAATGGTAAGTGCAAATCATAGAAGCACATTTATTCAGGAAATCCAATCAAATTCAAAACATATCAGCATTAAGAAAACATGATATTTCCAATATGAAATGACAACAGATCATCCTCAAACAAACACGAACTCAAGGCTTGGATTCATGAAGCCTGGACCAAAAAGACCCAACCTTGGAAACATATTTGTCAAAGCATAAACAGATCAAATCAACCAATCCAACCTACTATTAACGCAAAATAAAACAATGGGTCTTGAAATTCACACCGAAAAGGTCCAACCTTGGAGAAGAAACGGGCCTCCCAAGCTGGCCCTGATCGTTGCGATCCCAAGCCCCAAACCTCCACGTTTTTAAGGTTGGATATTTTTGGTATAATTTGTGTGACCATGTTTTAGATTTGTTAATATTGGCTTTGAATTGGTTGATTTTGAGTTTTGTTACTTTGAGATTATTCTGTTGTACTTTGCAATTGAGAGTCTATGTTCATGTGTTTTTTAAATACTTTACATTTGATGCAAATTCCTGAATCAGAACTTTATCTCAAATGTCCCGCTGAAATACAAACAGCAGATTGTCAAAACTCAAAACCAGGAAGTCCTTCTGTTATGGAAGATCTCGTGGCTGAAACAGTTGAAAACCTTATACTTACAGCAGCCAATGCACCTTTGCAATATTCTTTATCATGCATTTTTTTAAAGTAAAGTTGGCGGTTCTGTATCTCTGAGCGTTGTCTATATCTCTGAGCATTGTCTCAGCCAATACTCAATTTGTTATGATTTGGTCACCGACCGAAACACATGGAACCAACCAGAAATAGTTAAAGGCCTGGATCAAGTTAGAGTCAAAGCTGCATCTGCTTCTGGTGTCATCTCTGCAGCTATTGGAGATGATGGTTCTTTGTGGGTTTGGGGAAATCTAAACGTGGTCAGCTTGGTCTAGCAGAAGGTATGACGGATGCTATGACACCTTCTAAGGTTGAACTACTTGCCGGGACAGAGATCGTTAAGGTGATTTCCATTTTCTCCACGATCCATAGAAGAGTTAATAAAGTCATTTCATGATAGTTACATAACAAATCCAAACCTCATTCTTCGTGTCAACTATCAATCATGAGCCTTTGATTATCACATGAGTTGTGCATTTTGAATTAATCATCGTACAGATTCATCATTCTGGCATTTTATTTTATTTTATTTTATCTTATTGAAAAGATAATATCAAATGCTCTCTCCATCAATATGCACAGACCATATATCAAGATTATCGTTGCCATCTTCAATCGGTCTATCAAAATCTTTAGAATTTCATCAGGGTATTGTAATTCATCCTCTTACAAGTTGAAAAGGCTATCTTATAATTTTGTAATATATCCTCTTACAAGTTGAAAAGGCTATCTTATAATTTTCTGAGGGTACATTTGAAAGCAGGTTTGATCAACTTTTATAAATTCTACTTTTACAAGTCATATTTAATCCAAACTCATTTATAAATGCTCCTAGCAGTCCAAACTTTAGACAAAAAGCAAAACAATAGCCTTTAGTTATAAAAAAACAATTTTTCAAAAATCCTACAAAAGTGTGCTTCCTAAGAAATTGCCCTTTCCAAGCTATTTTAAGTGCCCTGTTTCAAACTCATTTCCAAACACACCCAGAGAAATTATTTATGATGATTACTCCTTCAACCAGGTATCTTTCGGATGGGGGCATGCTCTTGCGCAGACCAAGGACGGGAGAGTATATGGATGGGGTTATTCTGCTGGTGGAAGGTTGGGAGACATGGGCAAAGCATTAGAAACATCATCACCACCACCTTTAGACAACAACTCACCCGCAACTTCGCAAAGCCGAAGCTCAATGTTGGACGAGGCAGAGAAAATTGTCTCCGAACAGATGGAAAAAGAGAAGAATATGCCCATCATCTGGGAGCCTAGCCTCGTGCAAGAATTGCGGCATCTCAAATTTCTTGATGTGGCTTGCGGACTCGACCATTCTCTCATGCTTTGTTGTAAGTATTTATCAGCAAATATTAGGGACAATCATCCTCATCCTTGTAATCAATTTTGCTTGAATTTTTTTGAATTTGCCTAATGAAGTACATGTGCATTCATTGTCCGTAATTGAGTACATACTCGCCTGGCAGAGTGGATAATTAAAGATTTCATATACTTAATTAAGACTACATTAATGACCATGGGGATGATTGAATGTTTTACTTAGATTGAACAAGTGTTTCTGGTTTCAGGTGATGGGAAGATATATAGCTGTGGAGACAACACATACAATCAGTTGGGCAGAGTCACAGAGGGATCAAAAAATTTCCCAGTTGAGATGAGTTTCCGACCCCTGTCTATGTCAGCAGGACTTGGTCATTGCCTAGCACTGTGTGAGGTTCCTTCGGATGAAACCACGGGAGAGATGGGCACTGGAGTCATATCGTGGGGATGGAATGGGTCCTCCCAGCTCGGGCGACGGATCCCGATGGCCTTCCAGGGCTGGTTGAAGGTCTGGTTGGGGAGAGACCTGTGTCTGTGTCCGGTGGGCGGGTTCACTCGATCGTTCTCACATCAAAGAAAGAGTTGTGGGCGTGGGGAAGCGGCAGAAACGGCCGACTCGGGCTGGGAAGCTCTGCTGATGCAGCCTGCGCTTGTAGAATGTCTGGAAGGATTTGAAGTCCTGCAAGCTGTGGCGGGGTTCGACCACAATCTAGTCTTTGTTGTAGAGTGATGGTTCATATATGTGATTTTCATAAAGAAAATGTTCCGCAGAGGCGCAGAGTCATTCCTGCAATCATTTTTGTCTAATATAATACAATCTTAAAATAAATATTAAAAATATAATAAAGAAATATATATATACTAACATAGTATATATACTGTGTTAGGTGATTTCATCATTTCATGTAATGTATTAATGATATATGGATTGTAAATGAAATTCCAAAACTGATGGGATCCACCAATTAAGGTCAGTGCCCGTGCTCAATAATAGTCTTGAATGCCCTAGACAAATTACAAGTCAGGCATTTAGGTTGAAACAAAATTCCAAGTCCGGAATCTAGTTTAAAACTTTTTAAATCTGCATATACTGAGGAGAATTTCATTTGGATTATATATTTAGTGGTGCCATGTGTGGGAGTGACATTTTCATTTTACCTTTGTGAAAAAAATGTATTTGATGTGCATGTCATGCTACTAAAGAGAGAGAGGGAGGGGGGGGGGGGGGGGGGGGTAGTACATACAGACATATAATATGACACCTGCTTTTCCATTAAATTTCTTCAAAACAGTTGTTATCATTGTCTCAAATACAAACAAACATAAATGACCAACCTTAACTTTCAATTAGACAAAATACTATTCTTCTGTTTCAGAAGCAATGAATCCAAACTAAAAGTCATTACATGCAAAGAGCACCATAGAAGAAAAAAAATCTTTGTTGCTTCAAACAATATACATGTTAAAACAGAAAATGAAAACAAAAGGACCAATACTTATTTTTTATCTTCACCTTTCATTCAAAGCTGATGCTCAAGAGGAAACCTGCCCATCATCTGGTGATACACAGACGCTGCACTGTTAGGCATGGACAGACCGCCAGACTCCACCATAGGCTCCTCCTTGGGCTCCCCTTTTGGCATCACAAACCCACCCCCGTCGACCTGGTGTTGCGGCCTCAAATAAGAATGAACACCCATAACTGGCATTTTCATTTGCATGGCTCCCAACCCAACCATGGACATGTTCACCAGCCCAGGCTGGCCCATCCCAAATGGAAAAGGACGCGCGAATGGCGGCAGAGGCGGAGCATCGAACCTTCCCATGGCATCCTGGACTTGACTGGGTTCGGGCCTCCTGTGAATATGGGTCGGGCCGGATGCTGCAGAGGCTGTGCTGGATGGGGCCCCCGAGTTAGCATGGCTGCTGCTGCTGTTACGGGCGGCGGGGACGTCGTGGTTGTGCTTGCCCTCGTATGTTGTGATCACTGACTTTAGGTCATGGGACGCCCTCTCCACGTGTTTCCGCACCGTGCAGCCTGGATTCGTGCACTTGTAGTAGCTCCTACAGTTAAATGAAAAAGAAACAAAGAACAGTTTATTCAAGGCAAAAGAGTGCTATGTGGCGCTCTCCTAGTAAAAACAAACTGGTGATTGTAAAGGCATGAGAGAAAAGTTTACAATATATCACTATGGTCACAAAGTACTCTGAACATTTCCTAATGTTCGGAAAAGCGAAATGGCAAGGAAGATCTGTGTGTAATTAATAGCCTAGACCGAAGTTCTGGACATCCATTTCACACACATAAAACTATCTTAGGCTTACTTCAAAAGACACATTTTTTTAGCAATTTATAAACTATATGTGGTTTAGACTTTCTGAGAAAACCCCTTACATACATAATCTCTCACTACCCATATACATCAAATATAAACCCAGGGATTCAAACTCGAGATCTATGAGGAGGAAACCCATGCCTCCTGCTGAAGAGACAAGCCCTAACTTAGTGGCATTGAAGTATTCATGAACACGTATCACATGTAATTGAGTTCTAAGCATGGACTGCATGTGATTAGACATTAATATTCTTTCGTCAAAGCAGAGTGCCAACCAAAAATGCAAGAAACTAATCAAACAAGTGGTCCGTACCTTGGATTCGGATTTCCTTTGACAACCTTTTGCCCATACTTGCGCCAGCGATACCCATCATCCAGGATGTCAACTTCACTTGTGGTCTGAACCACGACTCTTGGTTCACGAAGAGCTCTAGAGGCTGCATTCATTTCCATCGCACAAGCCTCAAGCTTCCTAATATATAGAACAATGTACTATTGTGTCATATGCCCATAATATCTCCAAAGCTTATTATAACAAGGAAAATTACCTTCTCTTTGATTCAGATTCATCTCCATCACCATCAGCATCACAACCCATAGACATGCTTCCCAGTGTCCTTTGATCATCCTCATCTTCGTCATTTGATAAAGTAGATGACACATCTATTGCATCATGTGCTTCGAATTGTGGCCCATCTTGTGTCTGCATGGAGGTAGCCAGAACACCATATTCAAGACCGACAGAAGCAGCAGCAGCAGAAGGCGCTGCAGCATCTAAGCCACAATCCAACCTCCAATCAGGTTGGCCATTGCCAATAACACCCCCGCCCTGTGAAGCTCCCCACAAAGACTTGTCCTGTGAATCATGTTGTTCCGTACCATCGTATTGCATGTCGCTTATCTGCTGACATGAACCAAATCCTGATCTTCGGTTTGGTGGAGGTTTTGGGTGGTTGTGGGCACCCTTATATATGATCTCAGTTATGTGGCCTTCATGTGACCTTTCAACTTTCTTCTTCACAGGGCAAGTCGGGTGTGTGCACTTATAATAGCTCCGAGGGAATTCGCTGCCTTTCACTTGTTTCTGCCCATACTTTCTCCAATTGTAACCATCCTCAGCAGGTGCACCAACTGCCGCTGATGAGAAATCGCCCCTCCGATCTCCTCCTTCCCCATCAGGTTGATCATCAGGTGGTGGAGAATTTTCGTTAGACATGATGGAATCAGATGACTGGGGATTGAAGTTTACATTCCCCACCAAGTCTTTAGTGTCACATGGTTCGGGAAAACTCGGTTGAAGATGAAATCCTTGTTGAGTTTGAGACGGAAATCCATTGGACTCGAGATTATTGGACTGAATGGGGTTCTCCAGTCGGACAGAAACCTCCATACTGGGTGCAGACTGTGGCTGATCAACAGCAGAGTCCACCTGAAAATGTTTAATATTGATGATTATTAGGACGACAAAAATATCAAATGTTCTAAGAACCATGCTTACCCCGAACAAGTTTCTGTTTGTCGAACTGTGCGTTTAATATAACTTAAAAACTAGATCTAATTGTTATTGCTGCCCTCACACCCAACATAATAGTTTTTTATGTATTTCGCATACTAATGTTCAGAATACACCAACAAGACGATTTAATATCTATATACTTGTAACATACTTATCACATATCATTTACAGATATACACTTACTAGATTGAACTGAACCTTTTCCGAATATCAGTCATTCACAAACCTTGTGATTAAGCTAAGAACCACTTTTAACAATTGCAAACAGTCAATGTGGAGCAAACAAACAAGAGGGTGCAGCTGTTTAGAGCAGAATATTTCTGATTTTCATTTTGTCGTCTTCCTTGCTCAAATCTGATCAGGTCTAACAACAGAGGAGAAACAAGAATTTTCAAATTAGGCCTCTGATAATAGATGAGAACATCTCCGTATGAATGGAAATCACATTCTTATCTATTTAGCATCCAGATATTTATAATCATATGGGAAGAAAATCATATATAAGAGGCAATAATTAGTACTTCACGAATCACATGTAGGGCATCACAAATTGGGAAAAACTATGCCACAAAAATGGAATTTCACAGGTCAGATGCAGGAGCATCATGGGAAAAAAAATGCAGTTCTACAATGTGCACAAACACGTATTCTTATGTTTATGGAAAGTTCTCCATGTGGACAAAAAACATAACCAGATAGGGCAATTGTTTATATCTTGTACCTGTATTCAAAGATTTGTCTTTTGGGGAATAGAAAGAAAAAAAATCAGATAAAACATCCTTGTAGAATTATGAATGACAATAACATGCAACTTAATCAATGTTTATTCAAGTACAAGGGCTGAAAGAGCCTGACAGAGTGTCACAGCAACATGCCTTTATAGTTAATCACTCATAGTAGCAGACCTATAAACTTGTCGAGCTTTAAGTGAACAGTCCTACGGAGTATGGACACGGACATGGGACACGGCGACTTGGAAAATCCGAAAAAATTGGATATGGATGTAGCAAAGACATATTAATATATAAATAACTAATTGCAGATTATGATTCCTTAAAAAATATCACCCATACAAAAACTACCAAAAGTTGATATAACAATCGGTATATCAATTATCAATCCCATTGACATACGCTTTACTCATAAAACGTATATCAGCATTGCTTTACTCACTTCATTTTTATTGTACGATGAATTTGACTCCAAATGAGGTTTGAAGGCAAATGATGATTCAGCATCAGCATCTTCAATTATATGATCTTTATTCTTAACAAGAGGGAACATAAATTTGCCTGTGGTGGGAGATGGTTGAACCTGCAGGGACATAAGACAATTCTCACATATTCTATAAGTCAAGAAGACAAATTTCTCAATCAACATAAAACCAAATAGTATACCATTGAATTGGAGAGAAAAACCGGCGAATCCAGGAATGCTGTAGGACTTAAACCCGGTGGAATCGTGAAGAAATGCGATTTAATATCCGGCGACATCAGATCCACCGATCTAACCTTTGCGGTATTCAGTCTGAGAGAATTAAAGCCCGCTCTCGAAGCAATTCGCTCTGAAAGGCTAGAGCTTGGTTTCTGACCCAAATCAGAGAAACCATTCTCGGGCTGTGGATCTCCATTTCCAGATAACACCATCTCTTCATCATCAGCTGTATTGGGTTTTTCGTCACCGTCAATGCCATTATGGCCTGAAAACGATTTGGTGGGAAAATCTTCATTTATGAAGCAAGATAACCAAGTCCTTGGACTCTGATTCACAGTAGTCCAATCTCCATCAACACCAGCCATTGAAGAACCCAATCAATCACATTCTTCTTTCCTTTTTCACCAAAAACATGGCAACAAATCAGGTCAGTTTGGACTCTTCATAGATCTGTAGAAATCTGTCCAGTTCATCCTATTAAAATGGAAAGTATAACTAAAATGTAAAATTTCAAAATATTCAAAAAATGGGGATTAATTAAATAATAACCTTTTTTTTTTTGCAGATCTAACAACAAGACGAAGCCTTTCTCATAAAAGACCCATCAAATGTCTGAATCCACTGTTGCATGAAGGATTTCAAATGAAGAACAAAAACACCCAAAACACGATATCAAAAAATATATACAAAGAAATAATTTTTCAGGTCAAAAAAACCAAAATTAAACAACCATCTTAAAAACCAATGAAGAGGGTCTGTTGAAGATGATTGGGTTGGAGTCTGATTCTGTAAAAAAAATCAGAAAAAACTAAAAACAAATCGTTTTAAGAAGAGACACATTTGGGTAGCACTGAAAAACTTTAAAAAAAAAAACTCTCCTTTTCTGTCCCCTTCTCTGCAGTCATGCAGAGAAACAAAGATGATGATGATAATAATATAAGAGAAATGTTGGGTCGTTTGACCGACGACCAGAAGCCTTTAAAAACAAAATCAAAAACAGGTTTTTTTTATACATATATAAGGAAATCCGTCTCTCCTGCTGTGATTATTATATATATATATAAATATTATCTATTAAAGCTTAAAATGAGGTTGCTTTAATGGAGGTCCTGTTGGCTTTGTGAGGGGGATGACATGTAGGCCTGCCACGACACGTGGCACCACATTGGTCGTTGATGTCCGTGACACACGATTAGGGGGTTCCAGCCTGTTTAACAGCATTTCTTCCACTTGGAATTCATGGGATGCTCCACGTTAAAAAATGATTATTAAAATAAAAAATGGTGTGTGTGTGAGAGAGAGAGAGAGAGGTGTGGTTTATCCTTGGAAGGGAATATAAATAGGAATTAGTTTGAGAATTGGTTGGTGTGAATTATGGATGAATATTTATTTTGAGATGCCTTTTTTTGAGTTTCTGTGGATAAGATAAGGTGTGAATTTGGTTATCAATACAAATCTACAATGAAGTACAAAAAAAAATTATTTTAGTACACTGCCATGTTTTCTAATATTAAATATAAGTCACTCAAATTTTTTATCACAGTTTAATTGGTAGGACGTATTGAAAAAGAGATCAGTTACACAGTTTTTTCTACCTCTGTTCCTGGCATTCTCATGTTACTTAGGATGCGTTTGGATATGAGGTTGAAATTTTAAGATTATCAAAATCTTATGTTTCAAACTCAGCTTTAGAAAAGCTATATTTTATTAGATTTCAACCGCAAGATTTTTTTATCTAGAAAATTGTGGTTTGAAAAGTTAAACACTGAAAATGTGTTTAGATCTGAATTTGAAATTTTTAAATTTCAAATGTAGAATCTACCTAAACTCATATATCCCTTAACTCGTTATAAATTTTTCATGTTTTTTTACAAATAATATCATTCAAATTATTAATAAACAGTATCATAATAAAAAACAATAGGACTATAATTGGCTATAATCTATTTTTAGATTAAAAGAAAAGAATTATATAAATGCTTATTTTTTTTATCCTACAACCAACATTCCTCTTTCAAACCAAAAATACTAGTAATATATCACTTTGAACTTCAATCGTTCCTCAAACTAACGATTCAAACTCAATTGAGGCCGTCGTGGGGATGCCTGCAATGAAAAAATTAAAGGGTCACAACACCGCGTTGAAAAAATAATTTTTTTATAGATTTTTAAACTCGAGCCAAAATGACTTACACGAGAGGGGTCAGATTACCATCACGGTAAAGGTGTTTGGATCTACCTTGACGCATTTAACTTTTATTTGGATATAGAATAGGTTATAGAATAGCCTGAAATAAAACAGAATAATTAATTTTTAGTGTTTTGGTGTTTGAATGTCCTATGATAATTTATATCAGAATAAACTGGTATAAAGTAGTTTATGAATCTCATCCAACTCTTTGAATTAAAATTATTTTATTCAAAAAATATGTAGGTTCACTGTTAAATCAATTGTCATTATCTCTTATGATTACATGTCTAATCAATTATCATTATTTTTTTACTTTTTATAAATCATCCACATTTTATTCATATTTTATTTAAACAACAAAACTTTATTATTATGTTTTCCAATGAGAATAATTCAAAATATAACAAAATATAAAATCACTTATTTTACTATTATACACATTTATGTTGGTATAATTGAATAAATCTTATTCTGTATCAAACATAGACTTAGCCCCCGTTTGGATATGGAACATCCCAAGGAATAAGTGAGAATAAGGTAGAATATGTGCTTTTTGTTGTTTAGATGCATGATATACCCAGGGATAAGCTATGTCAGAATAAACCGGTAGTGGTTTATGGATTCTAATTAATCCCTGGAATTAAAGTTATTACATGTTATTACATCTAAAGAATATGTATGTTCATCATTACCTCTTATAAGTCACTTGTCAAATCAACTATCATTATTTTTTACATTTTATAGATCTTCATCTACACTTTATTCGCATCTTATTCAAACAATAAATTTTTTATTATTATGTTTCTCAATGAGAATAATTCAAAATACAATTAAACACAAATAATTTTATCTTTATTTATACATTTTATGCCGGAATAACTATATACTCAAGAATAACTATATAAGTCATATTCTGTATTCAAATGGGGTTAGGCTCCGTTTGGAAACACTTAAAAGAGATAATTTCACTTTTAATTAAGCAAAAAATTAAAATGTGTTGTCAAACGTATTCTATAAAACTGACTTAATTAAAAAGTTAATTTATCTTTTTGGTGCAAAAAAGAATTGATTTTTAAAAAATAAATAAATCTGTTTTTAAAAAATTAAGTCTATTTAAACTATTATATCCAAAATCTTTTATATTTGTGTTTTGAAACGGACTATTCGAGTTGGAATAAGGACTTGCAACTACAAATGGCCGGATCTCATCGACAAACGTGAAGGCATGAATATACATATTTCATGATCTTCTGAGGTGGTACTTTGTATCCAGACTATCCAGTCCGTATTCGCTTTCTCTTTTTCACATGCAAAATGCATGAAACGAAGTCCCATATTTTCTTTTTTCTTTTTGCTTTTCTTATTTACTGCAGAAGCATCTACATCTTTCTTTTCTTTTTTCTTTTTCTTTTTTCTTTTTTGCCAAAATAACCAATGAATTTTTTTTGGGTTGCTTGAATTTATAAACCCCAATTCATACAAAAATTCAAAACCAACTCAACTGTCATAAATTGATAAATGCATACAAAATTCAATCGAACATATATATAGTACTGTCACATATTCAAAACTTCGGGATTGACATCAATCAGTGAGACTGATCTTTAAATTTTGAAATAGATTTCCCAACCGTTTGAAAAAAACAAAAAAACAAAACTACAACTGAAATTTAAAATCCAATGAGAGAAAAATCTCTCCTGCTAAAATCTCTATATTAAAATATATCCAAATAATAAATAAAAGCCCTCAAGAAGAGTGGACAGATGTCAACACGAGAACCCACTGCCGTACAGACCATCAGATGTTAGACGCGGTTATCCCCACCCCAATTCTTTGATCCCACCCCAGTAAAATTCCCCTCTGTTGTGTCGGTGGAGGTGACAACAGAGGATGACACAACGACGGTGTCTCACGGTTAAGGACACAAAAGCAGAAAAGAAAAAGAAAGAGAGTGGATGGTGGTTGTGTGGTGGTGGTGGTCAGCGATGGCGCGGTGGTACGTAATGGCGATGGTGGTTGTAGGAGACGGCGACAATGCTGGTGGCATAGTGACAGTGTGGAGGTGTGGTCAAGGGCATAGATACAATCCAAGGAAAGGGGGCAGTGTAGAGAGAAATGAATGGAGTGAGTTAACATGGCGACAAAGAAATTATATTTACAGTAGTGGGATCAAAGATTATAATGTTTTTAGAGCGTTCTTCCATCAGTCTTTTTTACCGTTTCAAATACAATCATATGTACCTCATTAGTTGTGTATATTCACCATAACAATGTGCATACCTCATTAGAAATTAAGCATTTTTTTATAAATGACACTATTTAATTCATTGAGCATATATTTCAATTTTTATAAAAATACATATTTTATTTGATAATGTGCATAATTTTTAAAAAATGAAATTCTGTGCTGATTTTTGTGACAATAAAAAAGACTAACTGTTCATTTGTAACAATCACATCTCTGTTGTTAGCATACGTAATATTTCAGATAAAAGCTTAGAATGTCTCACTTATTCACCATTGAACATACATGAAAAGGGGTGTTTTGGCTGCATTATATTACCTGCATTTGGCTTATGAAAAGTAAATGATTACAAATATTCTCTGAATAACATTGTAAAAAAAAATCAACAAAAGTCTGAAATTCATTGAAATGTAGAGGGACATGGCAAAGTGTTCTTTAGATGCGTTTTGGGTGACATTTTAATACTATAAACATAAACTAGTCTTTTACACTTAAAAAACGAAAGGCTGTTTGGAAGTGAGATTAGCATTTGATGGAATTAAACATCTCAATTTTGCTTTTTGAAAAGCTGAAAATTCCCAAACGCGCAACCAAACGGAGCAGCTTTCGACGGAATCAAAAGCTGGATTCCTTTTAATTTCTCTATCGAAATCCGTGTTTTTAAAATCTCAAAAACAACGATTTTTTGTCGGAATCGATTTTTTGAATTGAAAATCAATTTTTTCTACCAAACATTAAACTCTTTTCAAATATTGATTCCTGAATTAAAAAAAAGCATTCAAAAAAAGTTAAGGTCTAAAATCATCTCAAAAAGCAGCTTTATTTTGAAATCTACTTTTGAATCTGTGTTTTCAAACAGAGCCTAACCTTTTAAACGGGGTGGGGACACTGTTTATATGGGTGGGAGTAACCTTGCCCATCGTCAAAAACATCACACTATTCTTCCCACTGAAACAACACAACAATGGCGTTTCGTCTCTCTGAAATGGGTCTCTTCTCCAAACTAACATCACAATCTCAGGTAAAAAATTATTCTTGATCTATTGATTATGTTGTGACCCGTTTTTTATTCATCGACCCGTTTTTGATTCATCGATCGATCCTTTTTTTTTGGGGGGGGGGGCGAAAAGCAGATCCAAAGCGACGGGACGCGATTCCGCCGCAGATTCCACGTAGAGCCCGGCGTCCGAGAGAAGGCGGTGAGTGATCGATGAAATGCTCCTCGTGATACATTTGTGGCCGTCCGATCTTCTTTGATCGATTAGGGTTTCGTTTTTCGCAGCTTCTGGAGGAGGATCCCACGTTGAAGAAGTTCAAGTCGAACAAGGCCGACGTGCGTCGGATCAAGAAGATCGGCAACGCCCTCCTTGTTGTGGTCGTCGCCGGTAGGTTGTTGGTCCCCCCTCTCGTTGATATGTTTTGGGTTGCTTGAGAGGTGAATAAGTGCGATTAGTTACTATTTTGTGTGGATTGATGATTATGTTTGGGTATGCGGGATGTATTGGAATTTGCAGGAATAACTTAACATTGAAACTAATATATATATATATATATTAGGAAAAAAAAATCTATGCAGTAAATCAGCCAATGTAGCCACAAAATATTTAATTTTTCCAAATGTTCAATAAATTGGTTACCTCCCGTGCTCTATGTTGAACAAAATTCTATTTTAGTTGTACATTTAGAGTCTGAATATCCATATAATTTGTCCACATTTTTCATAAGTAAAAAAGCATAGACTTAATTGTAACTGTCACATCTCCCCTCTCCCTTTCACATACAACAATTTATACTAATGATCAGAATGCCATTAGAAAATGGTTCAATTATCTATGTACTTTTCGCAATTATCCAGTATCATTCATGAATATATTTACCATACATGAGCTTTGTGACTATGTCTGGTGCCCCACCACTTCCTGCACTACCACCACCACAAAAACCTCCATCTTGTCCCAAACCACCACCTCCGCCACCTCCCACTGTGTCTCCTGCACCGCTTCCTGCTCCGAACTCTCCACTACGACCAGCCCCGCCACCAGGCACACCACCTCCAGATCCACCAAATCCTCCACCATCACCACCACCTCGATATTGCTGCCTCCCATGCCGCCATCAACACCCAAGCCTCCTCCTCGGCCAGATCCACCTCCAAAGCCTCATTGACATCCACACCCTGCCAGGACGGAAACCACCACAGTGTCCAGCAACACCACCACCACATCCATCACTGAGACCCCTGTCCACACCACCACCTGCAGGTCATTGAATTTTCCCCATCTATTCCTTCCCCTCTTCATCGGGGATGGAGTGAAAGGAATTCTTTGACATTCTTATTTGGTTATCTGACCTATATATGATCTAATGGTGAACTTTAAGTGGACAACATTCTTATTCAAGTCCATGGTGTTTGATGATCATGTGAAGTGAAATGCACTATACTGGCTTCAAAGTAATGTAAATTATATAGAGTAATGGTACCAATACGAAGGTTTTGCTGCCCTTATCTGAAGAGGACAATTTCTTTTTTCCTAGAAGTCCAGTGTTCAACCTTGTTGGCCCTACAAACACAATTCTTTAGTCTGTTGGAGAAGTACGTTTCTGTACCCATTTAACAGATCACACAACCAGAAAAATCTGAACATATTTCATAGAGCCTATTTTCAAGTCAGATGAGTTGTTACACTTTTTTTTTAAAATGTTTATTATTAGTTTCAATAGAAGATAACAATTTTACTAAATATATACTTGGGCCTTTATATGTATATAACTAATTCTCCTCTGCTTGGTTGAATCATCATTGGAATTGTGGAATATGTTAAACAATCTATCTCATTATATTCATGAATCAATCATTGTTGTGAACATTATGCACTTGCTGAACCTGTGGAAGATCAGTAAATTCTTGTTTGATTGTTCCCCAGCTTGTAGTTATGAGATCTATGTCAAAGCGGGGATTCGGAAATCCAAGTTTGAGGAGATGCAAGCTAAGGCTGGGGCAGGAAATTAAAGCAGCGTGATTGTTGATATTGTGCATTTGCTTTAGATTTCCATCATGTTGAGGATAATCTATCAACTGTTCTTAAATGGTGCTATTTTTGTTGCGTACTTTATTGAAAAATACAATGTTAATCTGAATCTTTTGAATAATCTAAAGCATAAAAACATGCCAACTTTTTGTTTATGTAAATAGGGTATAAAGCCAGATTATTATTTTTTTAACCATCCTTTTGTGGTGAATGAATGTATTCCATGATTTATATGTATATAGACGGCATGTTTATTATCCTTTTCCATCGAATATGTATTGGATACTGTTATAGACAATTCCATGCATAGTTGCATATGAATTTCAACTCCTTGTTATATTTCTATGAAGATATGCTTTAGGTTGACTAATATCAGGATTTCAACGGAACAACCATTTCACAAGATAATGCATCACCTACAACATCTCCACATAATGTTTACAAAGATTGAGAGAGAAAGATAAATGAGAGAAAAATATGATCCCAAAACTCCCTCCACCACATACACACACCCACATCAGTGGAATTTGAGGCTGGTCAGGACATTGTTGTTCACAGGATCAGCCAAGTGATCCAACAGGTTCTGGTAAGGCCCCACCCCAGTCACAAGCCCCTGTATAAAGTATCCCAATATAGCCAACATGGCCAACCTCCCATTCTTCACCTCCTTCAGCTTCAGCTCCTTCATGGACTTCTCATCCTTCCCGAAACCTAACGGGTTGAAAATTGGCCCTCCCGGGTACGCAGGGTCTCCCGAACCCCCCAAGTACTTTTCGAACCCGAGGAAGTACTGCTTCCCCATCGACCCAGGATTATACCAATCCTGGAATCTCCGGTGCTCGGCGAATCCCATCAGAGCCATTTCTAGCACGAATAGCGTGTATGGGTCGGCCCAGTAGTCGTATGTCCCTGCCGGAGGGATCACCCCGGTCTTGAACCATGGGAGGGCCGTCTCGGCGGGGATGAGGCCTAGCTTTCCTAGGATTTCGGGTGCGATGGCACCCACGGCTCCAAGCATGGCGTAACGCCCGTTGATGACCTCACCGTAGGCTAGCCACCTGGGCTCGATGAACCCACCGGTGCCTTCTGGGTCGGAGAGGCCGAGTGGGTCGAACCCATAGTCTCCTGGGAGGCTGATACAACAGCATCTCATGTGTTAACATCTCACATATAATGTCAGTGACACATCATAAACAATGTAAAGTTTTTGGAAACATTACCTTCCATCAAGGTAAGTAAGGCTCTGCTTGGATGCAAACCAGAGCTGTCTGTCTGCTCCTGACTGAATATGGAAGGAAGGAAACATGTCAGGAGATTCGAAATTGTGATGTGTATAATATGTATTGGATTCACAGAGTTGGTGAACGTTAACTGACCTTGACAGGTGGTGAAGAGGTTGCCTTGACAACAAAGGAAGCCTTTCTTGGAGATCCAACAGACCTAGATGAGGTGGGAACAAGAGGCCTTCCCCCCAAAAGCTGTCTCCCAGCCTCCATTGAAGAGGACAGTAGAGCTTGAGCAGCCATGCCTGCCTGCCTCAACTTCTTTGGAGAAAACTGTGAAATAGTTTTTCCTCTCCTTGGAAATGGAGGTTGGAGTGTTGAAAGCTTAACAGGAACTAATGTTACATATGGGGATGCTGAGGGTGGGTTGTGTGTGTGGGGCATGGAAAATCTGGAGGGGAAGTGGTGTGAAGTGGAGGACTTGGGAGATGAGGAAATGATCTCTACAGCCAATGGGAGATATACACCTGTTTAGATTAATTTAGATATCAGGATCTTGTGGTCTTCAATTTTTCCAGATGGTGTGACACATGGAAGCGTGTGACCCACTAGTTGGGGATTGCTGATCCGAATATTTTGAGGATCCTGGTTGGTGTTGGATATTTCACAAGATCTTGTGGCTTCTGAGAAGCCTTGGTTTTGGTTACTAGTTATGACTACACGTAACAAAAGAAATTCAATTATAGTCTTATTTTTTTAACAAGGTATATATATATTCTACAGTTGCATTATATAATTTTTTTTTGTATACATGAAGGATTATATTCAGTTCATTAGACTGATTTTTAAAAAATTTAAAGCATGTGAGGACCATAAAAGAGTAAATAAGATTGCTTGAAATATTATTCTTTTTTTTTTGGGTTTTTTATTTTTAAGTCCCCATGATCGATTTCCTCATTTCTTCATATTTTGGTTTTAGTCTTCAAAAAACTGAGAGTGACCTATCTTATTTGATTTTCTTTTTAATTCCTAGGAAGGACTAAAAAAGAACATATCATTTAAATCTGGAGACTAAAATCAAAGTGTGAAAAAATGAGTGGTCGATTCCTAAATAGATATATTTACAGAGACTTAAAACTAAAAAACCTTTTTTTTTCTTGGTTTACTGCAATACTCGAATCAAAATCCCCTCACTAAAGAAAGTATCTCTCTCACCTTACCAAGTATCAAGATGAGATTCAATCATTATTCTACTTTTATATGCAAACAATACTATGGAAAAATTTTATATGGCTGCACGTGATTGTTCACTGGGTGGCCCCTTGCAATGAAAATAAAGTAGTCCATAAAGATCGCTGCAAAATATGGTCCATTTTTATCATTCAAAATGCCAGTAGCAGATTTTAGGAAGGTTATAACGAAGGTATACCTTATATACAAGATGAGTGTATACGCTCAATATTTACACATTCACATAAAGGTACATAAGATAAGTGTGTATACACACACATTCACAGGGACATATACAAGATGAATGCATGCACTCAATATTGTGGGCGACCCCAAGCATTTTCCATATACAAAACTTACTTAAATACTTAAGAAAAAAAAGTACAAGCCTGGAAAAAAATATGGTAACAACTGATAACAGAAGGTTTTGGCTTGTGAATAATATGCAAAACAGAAATCAGAATATCTTTAAATAAAACCTGCCCCACATACAACAAGTCCGCCGCTTTCTATTCTCGGCCTGAATCTCAATCTCTCGAGGAGGAGATCTTCACTGCGCTGAAGCTGCAAGTAGTCTTCCATGTTAAAAACAGATTTACTCCGACTCGTGCTTATATGACAGCCAGTTTCATCAGAGTCTCTGATGATCTCGCCTTTCGACACCATGGAAGGGCAGTCATCGCCACCAGGACTACAGCTCCCATGACTGCTTGTGAAGCTGCTATTATTGTTGTATGCAGGGCTTGTTTCCTTATACAAGCAAAATTTATTTCATCAAATGTTGAGAAACATTAGTTTCCAGGGAAACATAAAACAATAGAATAAATCCATCAACCTATACATACTATTATACAGAACAAAGAAAGGAAAATCTTACACTGAGTCATTCCTACAATCACTGTGTATATTGTACACATTTTGATTTTGATTTTTTTGAGCATAGACTTTTCTAATAAAGTTTATATTTTCAAGAAAGTGGAGTAATAAAATATGTACTAACATGGTAGAGTATATACTCTATTAGATATATCATATATTGTGTTAGATGACATGGCATCTATAGAAATGTCTTTAGTATATCAATGCTCTAGAAAGAAAAAAACATGGATGTGCATTTAGCAGTCTGAGATTACCAGGGATGAGTTGAGCAAGTTGTTTCCTGTTGTGTTGCTCTTGCATAACAAAGGAGAACAATCACTACTGGTTTCCCACTCCAACCATGGAAGTATAACCCCATCCGAATCGACAGGCGAGGAGGTGGTCCTTGCCAGATTTTCTGCTGTTTCATCTATAGCACAATGAAGTAGATTTTTTGAGTTTATGCTTCCCCCAAGAGTCGAATTCATATCACTCTTTTCTCCATCGAAGGATGAAACATCTGTGTCTTCAACGCTTGACATAAAATTTTCAAAATACATTTCAGCTTCCTTATTCAAACGCTTAGACACCCGTGTCTTATCATTACTTCTCTGCATTTCAAACAGTATTTAAGAGTTAAAATGGTTATTACAATTACAAATGCCACGTCTACAGAAAAAACAATAATAAGTGGGATGAGTCCACTAGGAGTTTATTCAATACCCGTTCCAATTCTGTGGTATAACTTCTTATCTCGGTTACATTTTTAGTAATATCTGAGTTCCTTGATTGGACACCATTACTATTGGTTATTCCATTTGACCGTCCCTTTCCCATCACCTGCAAAAACAATTAGGACAAAGTAGAGAATGGTTAAAAACTTAAAGCAATTAAAGTCTTATATGATATCATGCATGGTGGAATTCTGAACATGACAAAGTCATCATCATATGTAGACCTGCTCGAATTCAGTCCTCATTGCTTCAACAGCATGTCGTACTTGTACACGCATAGCGTCATATAAGCCAGTTTCCTCCCTATCACCAATCAAATGACCTACCTAAAAATGAAAATTAGCCAGTTAGATTAACTGAAAAGATGAATGTGAACATCCAACATTGAGCTTTCATCAATTATCCAAAAATTCAACAGTTTTGGCAATCGAATCAGGTAAAAATTCAATTCAGCAGACCTTATTTTGCGCATATATGCCCTGTATTGTCTTCTCAAAGCCATTTCTATTAGCATGAGCATGCCATCCCTCATCCTCAGTAAGGGAAGATGAATAACTCTGAAAAGGTCCAAGCACATGCTTCAAGGTTCTGATTCAAGTATCAAAACAAACTAACATTTCAAACATCATTGAAACAATGATGGAAGATAAAAGAGCTACCTCCGAATCGCTTCCATGATAACGTGCAACAGACAAAGACTGTCTCCTTCTCAAGTTACTATCAGAAGCATTCTTCAGTCTCACATTATTACCAAGAATGCCTTTCCTGTCTAACTCTCGTCCCTTAAAAAACACAGAATAACTAATAACATTCAGAAATCCATTATGTGCAGGCAGATTGTAATGTGCATTGGTCATGTATGCAGTGTAATTGGAAGGTTATTGCTTTGATTTGTTTTGTAATTTGGATGAGTTGAGTTGTAATAGCTGAGTAATTGTGAAGTCCTTGATAGTTGAGTCAGTTAGGCATGTGTTAATGGTATTGTAGAGTTTTAGTTGAGTTGGTTAAGTGGTGTGTTAGTGAGGTGATTAAATGTTATAAAAGTTGGTTTGAGTTAATTGTAGAGGTGCCAATTAGAATCTCTGTATATGTAAATTATTGTATGGCTTGTTGGAATCAAGAATATTGGTTAAGATTGTTATCTTTTTGGAAGTGCTTCTATTCCCTCTCCAAAAAGGAGGCCAATTCCCCTCAAAGTGACTCATCAACATCGCATACCGATATAAAAAGAGCTTAAATTATCAGTTTAGCTAGATAAACCAAACAAGATTACCTCCAAGTCACTACGCCCATACCGCGCAACAGATGCAGAACGCCTTCTTCTCGGATCACCATCTGATACACCTTTCCGAATCGAATTATTCTTCCCCTGTAGTGCTCCTACCTTAAAAATACAATACAATACAAAAAAAAGACCGAACTCAAATACTCAAAGCAACCATCTTTATGAACAAAACTCACACTAATCGAACAAAAAAACACATTTTTAATCTTACAATACCTCCGACTGTCTGCTCTGATACCGCGCGACGGACAGAGACCGCCTCCGACTCTGCCTATTCTCTATTTCCCCCTTACCTCCCCTGTTATTTACCAACATGCCACTCCCCCCAAACCCCCCTCCATTGCCCCTCGAATCCGACCTCCCCCTCCTCCGAACCGAGTCCGACGCCGCCGTGGATCGGCTCAACCGTCCGATCGATCTCGTGCTCTCCTCCCCACTGTCCCTCTCGATCGCCATGAAAAACTCGTCGGCGAGGTCGTCGAGGCTCATGTCCGGCAACTCCGACCCTCTCGCGGATTTCACAAATCTGCATTTACGCGTCCTCAACTCGTCCTCCGCCGTCGGTGGAGCCGTCCGTCGGACGGGGTTCCGGCTGAGGCTCCTCGACCGGCGGAGCCTCGGGTTGCCGCTTGAAGACGTGGCGTCATCGGAGGAGGTGGCCTTCGACGGTCCGCCTATTTGGGACCTCTTCGTGGTGGATCTGAAGGCCGACGAAGCCATGGAGGATTGGAGGGCCGAATTAGGGTTTCGATGCCGCCATTTTTAGGGTTTCTGAAACTTCAGACTGTGAAGAGACGAAATTTTGAATTTTTTGTTTAATGGTTTCAATGGCGGAGAAACACAAAAACTTTGAATCTCTGATACCAGCCCCTTGTTTTTGCGTTAATTACGAGGTCATACCAGATCACGTGCTTTGGCTCATCCTGACCGTCCAAACAATGTGCCTTCGCAAAGATAGTAATGATTGACTCGTGATTGTACTGTCTTCGTTCGATTTTTGTGTCACTGATGACGGGGTCTAAAAATAGGCACGTGAATAGAGTGGATCTAGGCCGTTGAAAATAATCACCAACGGCTTAGATCTGGAACAGAGAGGACCATCAATCGGAGGGTCAATGTTTTGCGGAGCCCATTAATGGCCATTCTGTGAATTTCACAAAGATCGAGGGGGGAAATTTAAATTCCGAAAGAATCTTTCATTTTTGCCACGTGGGTTATTGTCTTTTTCTTCCAGAATTCTTTTTTGTCGTAAATACCCCTACTCGTGGGGTTAAATCTTCTGTGTGGATAAGGATAGTTCGGTCATTCTAACAATATATGTCTGGTGTGAACTTTTTTTTTTTAAATGCGTTGTTCTCCCGCGCGAAATCGATGCACGTGCCAACATCAACGTGGACGAGGAACTAAATTGGGCCTTATTGAGATGGGCTCTTAATACAGCCCAAAATTGACCCATCAGGGCCTTAAAATTCAGTCTATTGATGAGACCGGATCCGGTCAAGAGCAGAGAATGGACACATGAAACAATTCATAATTCAAACTAAATAATTGATGAATCGAATTTGATATCAAAATAAACTCTTTTACATTAAACTGTAAATTTCTTTATTCAATTGAACATACCATAAAACGAATTGAATCACTCATGAATCAAACTGAATAACAAAATAGTACAAAGAACCGAACTAAATAAGAAGAAAATGAAGTGTTTTTTTTGTAACCAATCGAATTAGACCTTGTATTGAAATGGACTTGATTCATACAAATTAAATCAAACTTATTAGAATTAAATCGAATTCATGAATCTAACTGAATGATTTTCCTAACAAAGAGTCTCATTTATGACCAGATCAAAATCCATCGTTAGCGGATGAGAACAGAAGAATTTGAGCATGATTTCATTTGATTGGAAAATTTTACCGACCTTCGAAAGAGAGGCCAATCTCACTGATCTAACACCCCACATAATGTACAAACACCAATCACTAGTACTGATCCAAAATTTTAAAACAACATTCAAATCTTGCTCCGAAGCCTCACAAGCTTCGCGAGCGTCTCCTGGGCCGCGAGTGTCTGCGCGTGCGCGTGCCCGAGCATCACAGTCCGAATACTAATACAAGTCCTGCAAAGCTCCTCCGCCCCGTCGAACAGACCCCCCCTCAAAAGCAGCTTCGCCCGCGTCTCCATCAGCGCCGCCTTCAACAGCGTCACGTCCCTCCACACGTACTCGTTGACCCCCCGCCCATTCGATCTCAACCCGCCCCTCCAACACCGTGCACCACCCCCGCCACGCCTGAAGTCCTGTATCTGCGACACAAACGATTTCTCCGCCTCCTCGAGCACGTTCGTGCACACCTTCAGCAGCTCCAGCGCCGCGTTGCACCTCGAGAACTTGGCGTACGAGTTCACTGCGAGCGGGACAGCCGTCTTCTTGATGAACCCCACCATGTCCACCGGCTTAAGCTGCACGAGCGGCGGCTCGGACTTGAACCCGAACACCAGGAACGCCGAGGCCCACACGTGGTCCGCGCACGTCACGGGGCTCGCGAGCTTTCGCACCCCCAAAACCGTCGCCTTTGCGGTCTGGACCCCGCCTCTCCTCCTCGCGAAGGCTTGCGTGATCGGATGGAACTGGATGTGATCGTCCGTCCTCCTCGCGAGCCCAAGCCTCGCGAGGAGGAGCGCCGACTCGACCTCGTCTTTCCGTGCCTGCGGTGCCAGGCACGACATCTTCAAACACGTCTTCCACTCACTCTTCTTCGCGGGGAGCTTGTTTGCCGCCGCGGCTAATTGGGCGGCCGAAACAGGCGACGGAGCGAACCACGCGCCGACATACGCCATTTGCAATGCGAGGCTTCTTTGGTCCAGCACGGCGAAGCAGAAAAGAAGGAGCTTTGAAAGGAATACATTGTTTCGGAAGAACCCATCGTCAGCGGCGAAAGCAAGGTTGGTGTTCTCGCTCGCGGCAGCGGAGATCTTTTCGACGGCTTCAAACAGCGCGGACGGCAGTATCGAAAACTCCGACAAAAGCGAACCAACAACCCACAATCCGAAGCTCAGGCGCCCGAGCCGCTCGTCAAACTTGCAGAGGACGTCGGCCTCCTTTGGCGGGTAGTCCTTCATCCGCCACCCGCACATAAGCGCCATCGATTCGGGCGATGAAAGCGTCGGAAGGTGCATCGATTCGAAGCTCATCACCTTCGAAAGGCGCGTCGTGATCACGACGTGCGTGGCGCCTGTGTTCCTCGGTATCAAATCGTGCAAGTCCTTCCCCTCCCACCACTCCTTCTCGGTCTCCAGATTGTCGATCACGAGCAGATACGGCACGTCGCGGAAGAGCTCCCTCTTCACCCTCTGAAACGCGTCGAATTCCTGCTCGTCGAAGCCCCGGATCCTCCCCCGCTCCTTCTCCGACTCCGCGCTCACGTCGAGCCCGAGCTTGACCGATAAGTTCAGAATGTTCTGCCTGAAGTACCTCGCCTCGCCGCCGACCCACATCACCGCCTTGTACCGCTGTGAGTACCTGTGCGCGAATTCCAACGCGAGCTCAGTCTTGCCAATGCCCGGGACACCGTTCACGCAAACGACGGCCGAATTGCCTCTGTTTGTGCCGCCCCCACCGCCTCCTCCGCTCTTCGACCGCTTGTGATGCTTCGACCGCTGCTTCTGGAGGCTCCTCCCTTTGTTCTTCATCTCAATCACCGGTTCGATCCACGCCTCCAAAGTAGGCTCCTTGCACTTCTTCATTTCGAGACTAATGTACCTCCCCCTCGGCGGGTTTCGGACCGTGTCACTCTCTTCGTCAGCGAAGCCTTCATCGGAGAATCCACAGTCATTGGACCCAAAGAAGGCTCCCTCCATTTCGGCGATCTCCTTCTCCCGCCCGACGAAGAACTTGTTCCTCGGAAACGGGAACTCCTCGGAAGCCTCACTCGAAACTACAACACTACTCTTCCTGCCCAGCTTGGCCTTCAATATGTTCACAGCCTTCGAAACGCAGCACCTCCAATTAGCATCACTGGCTTCCAATTTGAATTCGTGACACCGAACCAATCCGTCGAACGCCTCCCTCGCCTCCTTGTCGTACGAATTCCGCTCCAGAAGCCTCAGAATCTCGTCCGGTCCCGTGTCGAACAGCAGCGGTATCAGATTCTTCTTCTGCGCGAAGAACCGGACCTCCTCGACCGTGAGCGGGTGCAAGAACCCGGTCTCCGTGACCACGACGACCCCGAACGCCGCGGAGCAGATGATCCGGTCAGCGATTTCGTGGCTTTGGGTGTCCGAGTACTTCGCGCGGTCCGCGACGAACGACGCGATCCCTTGCAGCTCGAGCTCGGACTTGAGCCACTTGCAGAGGCGGATGAGGTTCGCGTTGTGGCCATGGAAGCCAATGTAGACGTCGCAGCTCCTGAGCTTCGCATTCGATGCCGAGGACACCGAGGACTTGGCAAAAGAGATGCGGGGGACGGGGAAGGAGAAGGAGATTCGGGGCTGCTGCGATGCGGGGTCCGATGATGGGGGGACCCCGCAAGGGGTGAATTTGGGCTTCTGATCAAGTGGATCGATCGAAAAATCGTACCTTTCGGAAGGGGGAGTGTAGGAGGTGCTCGGGACGTCGTCGGAGCGGGAAGAGCAGGAGACCGGAGGGGATGGGTGGGTGTCGGTTTGGGCGGAATTGGGGGGGTCAGAGGGCAAAAGAGAGGCTCTTGGGGAGATGTAGGGGGATTGTAAGGCGGAGACGAAGGCGGAGGAAGGCGGGGATATGAGGGAGGGGGAGTTGTAGGAGGAGGACTCCGGGGAGAGCTTGATTGAGATTGACGGGGATATCGGGTTCGATCGGTCGGTGGTGGCGGCGGAGATTGAGGTTTTTATGGTTAGGGGGGGATTTGGATTGCGGTCAATGGAGGAATCCGAGGTTGGGATCTGTTGGGGGAGATCAAATGGTGACGGTGATGGTGATGGTGGCATTGATGATGCTGGTTCTTCCATGAACAATGTGGTGGTAGTGGTTTTCAAATGTTTGGATGTTTTGGATTGTTAGAAAAACAAATCACACTTACAAGACTTTTTAGAGACATTGTGCGATAAGAGGGAGAGGAAATATGTTGGTTTTAATGGAAGATCTTGAGACCCACATGAGTGAAAAGTGAGACGAAAGAGGAAGAACAGAGAGAGAGAGAGGACTTACAAATGAAGCAAATCTCCTGTTGGGATTCTCAAGTTAAAACAAGAGAGATTTTGCTCTGCTGTAATGGCAGATTCTAGATCAAGAAAGTACACCAAAAGAAGGAATTTTTACAGCAACTTGAAATCTTTGTTGGGTAGAAGAACATGTAAAGATTTGAGCTTTCTATTATCTCAAACAAATAAAATAGTGGACAAAGTTGAAGGGGGAGATGTAGGAGAAGTTGAAGAGGCAAAGAAAGATTAGATCATCAAGGGCCCATCAAAGAAACATCACAAAAAGAAAATTCAAAAGCTGCAAATCACATAAAGATGACATTTTTTTTAGATTCCATTGAAGGTAATAAATAAATAAATTTATATGAACAACAAAAAAAAAAGAGGGGGGGAGAGGAGGAAGGGGAGGGGAGGGGCTGTCTCAACCTGAAACCAAGCTGTATATCTCAAGAGGCAACAGGGGAATCTAATGCACGGGTCTGATCTGTTCAATGCATTAAAAAATGTTAATATATATAAATTTTCAAAATAAATAATTCAATTTTCAATTTTTTCAAAATAGTTTTGAAAAAAGAATATGCATTTTAACTCTCATTTTGTCTTCTTGTGTTGTGGGTTTTCTTTAATTCAAATCACCCACATTAAAGCCTCGTTAACATTAATTTAAAACTTTGAGTGGTGATCACATAAACCAAAGAGAGAGAGGTAGCACCTTGGGAGAGGAACCAGAATTCAGACCTTGTTGTGTAAATGAGGCTTCAGAATCCCAAAAGAAAACAAAGCTAATAAAGGTTCATTGTCTCTCTCTCTCTCTCTCTCTCACTCATGCAGAGACACCTCTGCATCTGTTCCTTCATCTGACAGTGGACTTTGCACTGTAATTTGGACCAAAGACCAGTCCAACAGCAACACCAAAGAAAGCTTGAGCCCTCCTCCCCAACTTTCAAATCACAACTTCATTGGTGGGGTCTCTCTCCCCTTGCTGATGTGGCAATCTGGTCTGACTGGGATTCTGATCTGGCATTGGCATATTGAAGAAGATCATCATCATCATAAAGGTTAATACTGTTCTTCTCACCAAAAACATACAAAGAAATAAGTAAAGGTTAATACTGTTCATTTGACTGCATGGAAATCAAAACATCACATGAATGTGCTTTTCAAAGAACCATAGCAAAGTGGGGACCTTCCTGAATTCAGTGAATAAGATTTGCTGCAACAGAAAGCGTGGCCTTTTTCACTCTTTACTGAGGTTGCTTGAATAGTTCCAACTCTCTCACATGGCAAATGTTTGGTAACTTCACCAAGTGGGTAGTCTTGATTTATTTTTCACAAATCAAAAGCCACCCATTTGAATTTATCAGGACCTATTGTACATACTAAAGTCCAACAAATTGGAGGGGAGGGGGGGGGGGGACCTCTCTCTTTGATGATCTTATAATAGTACAGCTAACTAACAATGGTAGCAACCACTTTTGATTCAATGAATCAAATTTTTTTTTTTTTTTTACTTGATTAATGGTCTCTATGTTTCCATTGCAAAAAAAGGCAATAAAATATAAATCATGACAAATTCTGTATAGTTTTTGCTCATTTTATGCATGTGAGTTGAATGAGAGAGAGAACAAAAATCATGAACAGTTTATCAATAAAAGGACATTTAGCTATGGCAGAAACATGCAGAGGAAGAAAAACAAAAAGAAATCCTAACATGAAGGATGTTTTGATGCACGTCTCTTTCTTGTAACAGTATGACAAGACGTTCACACTTTCTACATAATCCATGCGGGAGGTAATCTGTACTCTTTAATGGAATGGTGATCAATAAAAAACAACATCCCTACCATACCATCTCCAAGTCCTATGTTATGGCCATCCAACATATTTGCATCATACATGGTCACATGGATCTTTCACAAGGGGTGCTGTTACATGTCGTTCTTATACGCTGTGTTTAGTTTCATTTCTTCAATGATAAATATCTTAATTAAATAAAACATGTGAATTTTTTTTGGTGCCAAGGCATATACACAATCCATTGCAGTGTGTGTATATATATACATTTTTTTTATGTAGCTACATGTTTCATTACATGAAATATACACTTAAAACAATCAAAATATTTAAAAACTACATGAGAGTTGCACACAAGACTGCTATTAACATTATCCTTCCATATTTGTTTTCCCCTTAACCATCATGAATATTCAAAAAATATATATATAAATTGGTTATTAACAATATCCATTTTAAATGTTATGCAGATACTTATCTTAAAGGAACATAAATAATATCCATAATAAAAAAGTTTACAGACAATAATATTCTCGTGGAAATGCACCACCTTAAAGCCTCAAATACAATAAGCTACTTTTATACTGACTTGATTATAGGATTACAAAACGGTGTATGCCACATATTTTGATCTTCGCGAAGTATATAATCTAATGAACATTTCTTACACAAAAAATAAAAAACCTGGAGTATATACACTTGTTCGAAAAATGGATCAGTAGTTAGGGTGGCTTATAAGGACCGCGAGTAAGAGCGCTCAACAAATAATGATATTGTACATGGTAAAGACAAGAAGTCTAGTATAGATTTCAAAAATCCCAACCTCACCACTTGAAAAACATTCAATTTTGAAAGAATTTCTTCAATTATGGCTTTCCTCTCAATATACTAGAGTATCAGACACCACCACTTCACTGGTTTTTCTGGCAATCTCTCTTCCTTTCTTATACAAGGCAACATGGTTGTGGTATTCTTCCAGCTCTTTCTCTAGTTTCTCAATAAATTGGCTTGTGTGATCCAATGATTGCTCAAATCTATATTTCTCCAATGCCTGTGATACATTCCAAAATATATATAAACAAGAAAATACATTATTGATGACAGAAATTGCCAGAATGAAGATTCAACGTTGCAATATGATTAACTAAGACATTCAAAGAGCAAATTTGTACGATGTAGTAGAAATGATAGGATAAGTATGTATGATAGCGAATTAAGTGTATATTGAATGGGGGTGTGTAACTATTTATAAGTGATAAAGCAATGTACTAAAGAGCACATACTTGTCGCTTTGATAGAGTCTCAGTGGGTGACATGACCTCCAGCTGCACATAATTCTTGCCACGGTACATTAATATGGTGTTATTGGCCTTTATATCAATCACAATGCCTTTGCTGAGCCGTGCTAGCTCATTTGCGTACTCATCCACCTGGCCAGGCTTGCAGGGTTTGCAGATGACCTTGAGCGTCTCGTGCTTCTTCCAGTGGAGATGCATGTTCAAAACCACACCCCCAAATACTCCACGTACTCCAACCGGAACATAATTCTTCTTCTTCTCTCCTGTACGCTTGAGGTAAAACTTTTCTTCTTCGGTGAGGATCTCAGGGTCGTCCGCTGGGTCCTCAGTTCTTAGGGCTGGATTATCATATTTCCTCAGTTTCTCAATCAACCATTCTTCTTTTCTTTTAGCCTGTGATGAGAATAAAATTCATTCAACATGCTACATAATTTTAAAAAAATGGAGTCTATTTCTGTGAATGAGATGGAGAGGAGACACACAAAGGCATCCAACCTTCTCAAGCTTGTACCTAATTCTGACTTCTGGATTCGGGGACTTCATCTTCTTCTTGGCCTTTAGACGGTAAAATCTAAGTTCACTACGTTTTGCATTCCGAGACTTCTTAAACTTCTTTGGCTTCTTGTCTTCTCTTATTCGTACTGCAACAACTTTGGGATCCGGTTGATCAAGATAAAACCTGGTCACGCCATCATCTGCTCTTAGAGTCACTGATTTGTTGCTGAAGCATCTGATATGCTGCCACTTTAGCAAAAGCGGCTCATAAGGGGCCGGATTTTGTTTTTGTACGGAGATGGAAAAAATAGGCCGGCAAGTCAAACCATTCTCACAACCTTGTTGGAGTGGGCAAAAATTTGTAGAAAAATAAGAAACAAGCACACCACTCTGTACCAAAAGGGAGCTTGGTGTTATACAATATTGCGACTCCCTGTAAAGGCTAATAGCAGGTTATATATATGTGGCTCAGCTAGTTATAGGGTTAAATGAAAATGATGAATGAAAACCACTCCAAGAATATAAAATCACAGTCTGCCAGCATTATAATTTATATTATAATGACATGAAAATAACACATTACCAATCAGACGAAAAACAAAATATCCCATGTAAAGCCATTGGCAATCCTTCCATAATCAAAGCATACGAACTTTGCTCATATAAATTGTTTGGCTTTATCTACCTTCACAGCACTAATGGGAAAGCAAGAATTTTGATTTTATTATTGCTCTTCTATTGAATTTTCTTATATTCCACGTGGAAATGATTATAAAGCAGAGAGTTGTGCATGAACTGCGAGTCTAAAATGCCTCCTTTCCCACAAATACTCAGAAGGGGAAATAAAGGAAGAAAATACAATTGTGGATGAGGCATAAAATTCACTTCCGAAAAAAAAGAGTAAATCATGAAAATCATTTGTTAAATCGATGAACAAACCATAAAGTACTGAAGAAATTGAACTAAGTGACCCACTGATGACTGACCCCTGCTCTCCATTACGGAAGACATCACCATGTTTACATGTCACTTAACCGAAACCAAGTAAGCTCAACCAGTTTAGACTTAATGGAATCATCAATCTGGATTTCACCCATACCCACCTGGGTGACATATACACTAATTTGAAGTGATGGCACCCCTTTTTTTGTACAATCCAAACTAGAAGTAGTGTATTACACAAACAAATAATCACTTTACATTTTTTTTCTGATTCTGATATCAGTTCACTGTTGTGATAAAAAAACAATAACAAATTCTTCAATCTGTTTATTATTTCTACATGCCAAGCTTACTGTTAGTCCGATTCACATACGGAATTTCATTGAAACACCTCCACCGATTTAATTCATTCAAAATCCCTCTTTTGCGTAACATTGACAACAAAGTTGGATTTTTTTTGTTTGATTGCAAACCAAATCATAATATCAAAATGTGATGATAAAAAAGAAGCTAACAAACAATCTGATGCGGTTCAAATCAATGGAAGCCAAAAGTACCTCGCACAAGTTGAACCAATTTTGTACGGACGACTCGCGAATGGGATCGATCGGAGGTTCCGTTCGATGAGACGTCGAAAAGCCATACCTTTCTATAGTGTCGGTGCGTGAAATAGCTTCACATGTCGAGAAAGACTTTTCATCAGAAGCTCCTTCAAAAACCCTAGCTCACTCGATGAAGATTCGAAACGGACGGTTGATACCGTCACTCCGAGGTTTCTTATACTCCGCGTAGGACAAAGAGATCTCGTCCGTTCAAATCAGGCCGATCCCAACGCTTCACTGGGTGGCTCTAACCCCATCGAATGGACGGTCGAGATGCGGTTTTGTATAACAGGTGGGGACAGTGTCTTAAAACGGCGAAGGTGGCCCACATTTGACGTATCATAGCCGTCCATTTTGCATAACAAAGCGGAGGTCAGAAGAGTGCGCCTCTCGTTTAGTTGTGACATTATTTGACTTTGTAGTTTGTAGCCGACTATGGTTTATTAAATGGGCAGCAAACTAAATAATTCTAGGATTACTATAAATCTCAATAATGCCACTGCCCTAAAAAAACAACACATTTCAACCTGAATCATCTCCCAATCAAATAGGGGCTTAACATATGATTCCCACTATAATTTATAATTTAATCAAATTTTGTCATTTTAGAAAGAAAGAAAAAATTAAAGCAAATGGTAGAATTTGTTATCCTGATTTCATTAACTGAATTGAAAGTTATAAATTTAAAATTGAGATGAAGGAAGAAGAATATAAATAAAATACAAGATACGGGTGCTCAAGCTGCACATTGGGATCGTGGATGCATCCCGGATAGAAGAGATGACTATCGAAGTTGAAAACTTGACCCTCGAGAGTTAGCCTAACATGTATTATAAATTAGTTCAACCAAGTTCTATTTGGTTTCGTAATCAAATGAACAACCTAAATAGTTGAAACCCATATTAGTAGATGTTGCTAAATTTCTTTAAAATGCGAATCACAAATTAAGGGTGAAAAAAAGAACAGAGGAAATAAAACCATACTAAATAGATCAACTAACCAGCAAATGGAAGCATGCGATGCTAACTGAAGGGAACTTTGTTTGAACGACTTTGAATCTTTTTAAGAAGATTTAATCCTGACAAATTGAAAACAAACATCTACCAAGATGAACATGGAAAGCTCACGATAATTAGTCTGCACCTAACATTTTTTTTTGTGAGATGGCTGGATTGGTAAATTAGTTGAAGATTGAAGGGCATGCCTGCAACAGACAAGGGTGGACACTTGGACATAATAAATTAAGTAGCTGATTTTTTTGTTTCTTGCCTTCTCACCACCTACCTTTGAAGACCCCTTTGATTAAATAAAGATCACATTTTTTGTTTTCATAAAGCCTGATTGACTGGGATTTCTGGGCATCAAATTCTCTCTTTTCATTCTCTTCAAATCAAGGAAGAACCATATATATTCATCTTTAATATTAAAAAAAAGAAAAAAAAAGATCATGTTTCTGCTTTGTAGAGACCAATCTCATAAGTGTGGTTTTATCCAATCACTTTGAAGGAGTACTTTCAGAGGCTTAATTTGACACAGTGACCAAGAAGTACCGAACAGGTATGTAGAATTT